>PVKW010006684.1:0-76100 GCA_004027895.1 Orientallactaga bullata
GTCAGGAGATTTGGCTAAAAGCACACACTAGTTAGTGGCTGTTATAGTTCGAATGGGCCGCTCCTCCCCAACAGAGTTCACATGTCGGAAACTTGATCCCCAAATTCATATGCTGAGTTCATGGCTAGAGGCGGGGCCTTTGGAAGGCAACTCGGCTTAGATGAGCTCATGAGGGTATGACCCCATGATGGCATGAACCACTTTATGAGAAGAGAGACCTGAGCTGGCATGCTAGCCCTGTCTTGCTCTGAGATGCCCTCCACAGGGGCCACAGGTCATGCTCTTGGACTTCCCAGAACCAAATAAACTTCTGTTCATATATTTAATTTATTTATTTGCAAGCAGAGAGAGAGAGAGAGAGAGAGAGAGAGAGGAGAGAGAGAGAGAGAAAGAATGGACATGCCAGGGCCCCTACCACTGCAAACGAATTCCAGATACTTGCGCCCACCTTGTGCATCTGCCTTTCCGTGGGTGCTGGGGAATCGAACCTGGGTTGTTAGGTGTTGCAGGCAAGCGCCTTAACCCCTGAGCCATCTCTCCAGCCCTAAACATCAGTTCTTTGGAACCACTCAGTCTCAGGTATACTGTTATAGCAACAGAAAACAGACTAAAACAGCAGAGTATCAGGAAAGAAAATAATAAGGGGCGTGCCCTGGCTTCTACTCTCATTCACCATGTGTGCCCACATGGGTCAGATTTCACCTCCTTAGTGCTCCATGGTTATATGCAAGGTCGGCTGGCTTGCCTACAGTACTGTTAAATAAATATGTGGAAGGGGCTATTGGCACATGCGTTTGGAGTTCATTTATAGAGACTGAAGGCCCTGGCCCATCCATTCTCTCTCTCTCCCCCTCTTTCTTTCTCAAATAAATAAATAAATAAATAAATTATATATATATATATATATATATATATTTTTTTTTTTTTTTTTTTTTTTTTTTTTTTTTTTTTTTTTTTTTTTTTTTTTTTTTTTTTTTTTTTTTTTTTTTTTTTTTTTTTTGGTTTTTCAACGTAGGGTCTCGCTGTAGCCAAGGCTGACCTGGAATTCACTATGTCGTCTCAGGGTGATCCTCCTACTCTGCCTCCCGAGTGCTGGGATTAAAAGCGTGTACCACCACGTCCGGCTAAAAATAAACTTTAAAAAAAAAGAAACATGGAAACCCAAATTGCTTCCCAAACTATAAAAAAAAATAAATAAGGATGGAGAGATGGCTTTGGGGTTAAGGCATTCGCCTGCAAAGCCTAAGGACCCATGTCCAAGTCTCCAGATCCCACATTAGCCAAATGCACAAAGGTGAGGCACATGCCTACTAAGTGGCACAAGCATCTGGAGTTCGATGCAGTGGCTGAGGCCCTGGCATGCCAATTCTCTCTGTGTCTCTCTCTGCCTCTGTCTTTCTAAAAAAATAAAATAAAATAAAATAAAATAAAATAAAATAAAATAAAATAAAATAAAATAAAATAAAATAAAATAAAATAAAATAATAAACATGTGGAGGGCATTGATGTGAATGAACTGCAATAGGCCTCAGCAGACCAAACCAGAATGGAGTTTCTCCTGCTAAGTGACATATATATCAAACTGAACTTTGAAATGAACCAGAAAACAAGGAATTCACATCAACCTGATCAGAAGGGTCCAGTGCTGACATCCTGTATTTTAACACGATAAGGAAAGTAACTTGGAAAAATACCTTTCTGCTATTTTGGCTTCCTGTTTCTGATTTCTTCAGCTCTTTTACTTTTCCTCACAGTTTTTTTGTTTGTTTGTTTGTTTGCTTGTTTTTTCAATTGTTTAAATTTATTTGCAAGCAGAGAGAGAGAGAGAGAGAGACAGAAGAGAGGCAGACAGAGAGAAAATGGGCACGCTAGGGCCTCTAGCCACTGAAAACAAACTCCAGATGCATGCGCCCTTCGTGCACCTGGCTTACGTGGGTCCTGGAGAATGAAACCGGGATCCTTTGGCTTTGCAGGTAAACGCCTTAACCGCTAAGCCATTTCTCCAGCCCTTGGTTTTTTTTTTTTTTTTTTTTTTGGTTTTTTGAGGTAGGGTCTCACTCTAGCCAGGCTGACCTGGAATTCACTCTGTAGTCTCAGGGTGGCCTTGAACTCATGGTGATCCTCCTACCTCTGCCTCCCGAGTGCTGGGATTAAAGGTGTGCACCACCACACCCAGCTTTTTTTTTTTTTTTTTTGGTTTTTCAAGGTAGGGTCTAGCTCTAGCCTAGGCTGACCTGGAATTCACTATGTCATCTCAGGGTGTCCTCAAACTCACAACAATCCTCCTACCTCTGCCTCCAAAATGCTGGGATTAAAGGCATGCACCACCACACCCAGTTCAAGGATCAAGTTTTGAAGCCAGCATGGCTACTTAGTGAGATCACTGACCACAGTTCTAGGCCAGCTTTGGCTATATGTCAAGTCTGAGGCTAGCCTGGACAACATGAGATCCTGTATCAGAAAGCAAGGAAAAAAATCAGCTTTGGAGACTGAAGAGGTAGCTCAGTGTTAGAGTACTTGTCTAGAATGTATGAGGCCTTGAGTTTAATACCCCAAAGTGCCACAAAAAAATTAATTAAAATAAAATTCAAGCTGGGTGTGGTGGCGCACACCTTTAATCCCAGCACTTGGGAGACAGAGGTAGGAGGATTGCCATGAGTTTGAGGCCACCCTGAGACTACATAGTGAATTCCAGATCAGCCTGGGCTACAGTGAGACACTGCCTTGAAACCTCCCCCCCCAAAAAAATAATAATAATAAAAAGAAAGAATGAGGCCTGGAGAGATGGCTTAGTGGTTAAGGCACTTGCCTGTGAAGTCTAAGGACCCATATTCGATTCCTCAGATCCTATATAAGCCAGACGCACAAGGTCGCACATTTGTACAAGATGGTGTACAGATCTGGAGTTCAATTACAGTGGCTGGAGGTCCTGGCATGCCAATTCTCTCTCTCTCTCTCTCTCTTGCTCGCTCGCTCTTTCATAAATAAAAAAGCCAGTCTGTGGGGCTTGCCAAGAAAGGAAGAAAGGAAACCAAGCAGGGCGTGGTGGTGCACACCTTTAATCCCAGCACTTGGGAGGCAGAGGTAAGATGATTGCTGTGAGTTTGAGGCTAGCCTAAGACTACAGAGTGAGTTCCAGGTCAGCCTGGGCTAGAGACCCTACCTCAAGAAGAAAAAGGAAGGAAGGAAGAGAGTGAGAGAAAAGCAGTTTTCTGGCATGAAGCCAGCCCTGTGCACACAGCAGGGGCTCAATCAGTGATTCTGAACAGGAGGCTTCTCCTGCTATTTTGCATAGCCACCTTGAAGTGTCATGGAGGTGATGCAAGCCCCCACAAACCTCTATCACGAGAGGAAAGAAAAAGCACATTACCTTATAGTGGGCACGTGGGTCTCAGGTTCACTTGCGATCAGAGCAGCCTCCAGGCCTAGGGTACCCAAGCTGGCCCGGCTGCCCTTCCGGGAAGAGTCCCTGAACGAGCCAGCACCGGTGTCCTCGTCGGAGGAGTTATCGTCAAAGGAGCCCAGGATGAAGTTGGTCATGAGCTGTCTCTTGATTCGAGCCTGCTTCCTGTCTTCTCGGGAGGAGGCTGTGGCTCGCTGGCCAGGGGGTCTGGGCGGGGAGGACAGGCCATTGGTATCTGGGGCCTCTGGGCCTTGGGCTCCTGTCCCATTGGTCTGGAGTTCAGGGGAGGGCCAGGTGTCATTGGAAGACAATGGGTTTCTGGGAGGCTTCTGATGTGAGGGTGGCAGGGAGCTCCTCTGTCCACAGATGTCTCTGGGGTCTTTGCTGGAGGCAGGCTCAGCCTGGTCGGGAATCTCTGACAGAGAGCTCGTGCCTCCATGTTCTTGTAGTGGCTCCTGTGAGCTGTCTGAGGCTGGAAAGGGCTCCTCGCTATGAATGAGGCTTGCTTCCAGCTTAACTTTGTTGGCTTGCTTCGAGTCTGTCATTTTCTCCCAGATTTTTAACCAGGAAAAGGTCAGGCAGGAGACAATCAGGCAGGAAAGAAAAAGAAGCAAGACCATTCAGAAAATCTGTCAAGAGAAAGAGAGAGAGAGATGATGGTCTTACATACAAGTGACTTCTCTCCCAAAGCAGCCAGGTTGGAGGTAGGGTAGGGTCCTCTACTGTGGTCTGGGCATGTTTCTTTATATATATATAATATATATAAATAAACAAACATATATATATATATATTTTTTTTTTTTAAGCTGGGCATGGTAGTGTATGCCTTTAATCCCAGCACTTGGGAGGCAGAGGTAGGAGGATCACTGTGAGTTCAAGGCCACCCTGAGAGTACATAGTGAATTTCAGGCCAGCCTGGGCTAGAGTGAGACCCTACCTTGACAAACGAAAAACCAAATATATGTATATGTGTGTGTGTGTGTATGTATGTGTATGTATGTGTCATATATATATATGTGTGTGTGTGTGTGTGTGTGTGTGTGTGTGTGTGGTTTATTTATTTACAAGCAGAGAGAAACTGGGTGTGCCAGGGCCTCCAGCCACTAGAAACAAACTCCAGATGCATGTGCCACCTTGTGCATCTGGCTTTTCCTGGGTACTGGGTATTCGAGCCCTGGTCGTCGTTAGGCTTTGTAGGCGGGTGTCTTAACCACTGTGCCCTCTCTCCAGCCCTGGGCATGTTTCTTAACCCTTCTGGGTCTCAGGGTCTGGTTTGTAATGTAGATGTAGGCTCTGGTCTGAGTGTGTTCCTCCGAGTTCATGTGTTGGGAACTTAATGCCCAATGCAACAGTGATGAGGGCTGGGGCCTGGAAGAGTCATCAGGCAAGGAGGGCAGGAACTGATCCAGTTACTGTGGGAAAGGGTTGTTGCATGTGAGTGGATGTTCTGCTCTCTTGCCCTTCTGCTTCTACCATGGGATGATGCAGTAAGAAGAGTCGTACTAAATGCAGACCCTTTGCTTCTGGACCTCCCACCACCTCAGAACCATATCTGTTCTTTACAAATTGCTCTGTTTTAGATATTCTGTTGTAACAGAACAGACTCATATCACACACAAGCTCAACATAAATCATAGCCGGGCGTAGTGGCGCACGCCTTTAATCCAAACACTCAGAAGGCAGAGGTAGGAGGATCACCATGAGTTCAAGGCCACCCTGAGAATACATAGTGAATTCCATGTTAGCCTGGGCTAGAGTGAGATTCTACCTTGAAAAACCAAAACAAAACAAAAACATAAATCATAAGCACACACGTGAGCATTACTCATAACATCTAAAAAAGTGGAAATAGTGGGGCATGGTGGCACACACCTTTAATCCCAGCACTCGGGAGGCAGAGGTAGGAGGATCACTGTGAGTTCAAGGCCACTCTGAGACTACACAGTGAGTTCCAGGTCAGCCTGGGTAGAGTGAAACCCTACCTTGAATAAAAAAGTAGAAATAGTGGGTGTGGTGACATACGTCTTTAATCCCAGCACACAGGAGGCAGAGGTAGGAGGACCGCAAACACCTTAACCGCTAAGCCATCTCTCCAGCCCCCATCCACTTTTTATAAGGCAGTGTCTTTCACAGCCCTGAAACTCTTCTAATCAGGCTAGACTAGCCAGCCAGTGAGCCCCAGGAATCCATCTGTCTCTGCCTCCCTGACACTGGGATTACAAATCCATACCACCTTGCCCGGAATTTTTACATAGACTTTGAGGATCAAACTCAGGACCCTATGGTTGTGAGGAAAGCACCATAGCCATTGAGCTATCTCCCCAGCCAGCCCCCCACCCTCATTGGGTCATGGGGGACCTGGACCGAGGAAGGGCACCCTGCCTCACACCTGACACAGACATGATCACAGCTAGAACGGAAGCTCAAGATGAGAGAGTGTTACTCCGTCCGACACTGTATGTACCGAGGGCTTAGCAAGTGTCTAGAATGACTGAATTCAGATATTCTGATGCCTCATCTCATCTCTTCCTACCACACTAACTCTTCCTGTTAGGGTTTTTTTTTTTTTTTTTTTGAGGTAGGGTCTCACTCTGGTCCAGGCTGACCAGGAATTAACTATGTAGTCTCAGGGTGGCCTCGAACTCTCAGCGATCCTCCTACCTCTGCCTCCCAAGTGCTGGGATTAAAGGCGTGCGCCACCACGCCCGGCACTGCTAGAGTTTTTGATGTTTATTTTTCAAGGTAGGGTCTCACTCTAGCCCAGGCTGACCTGGAATTCACTGTGTAGTCTCAGACTGGCCATGAATTCATGGTGATCCTCCTACCTCTGCCTCCCCAGTGCTGGAATTAAAAATGTACACCACCAAGCTGGGCGTGGTGGTGCATGCCTTGAATCCCAGCACTCGGGAGGGTGAGTTCAAGGCCACCCTGAGACTACAGAGTGAATTCCAGGTCAGCCTGGGCTAGAGTGAGAGCTTACCTCAAAAAAAAAAAAAAAAAAAAAAAAAGTGCACCACCATGCCTCACTTTTTTAAAAATATTTTTTACTTTTATTTTATTTATTACTTATTTAAGAGAGAGAAAGAAAGAATGGCTGTGCCAGGGCCTCTAGCCACTGCACATGATCTCCAGACACATGTGCCACCTTGTGCATCTGGTTTACATGGGTCCTGGGGAATTGAACCCAGGTCCTTAGGCATCTTGGCAATTGCCTTAACCGCTAAGCCATCTCTCCAGCCCTTTCATTTTTTTCCTAAATATTTTACTTGTTTATTTATTTGAGAGAGAGAGAGATACAGAGAATGAATGTGTTGCCAGGGCCTCTAGCCAGTGCAAACAAACTCCAGACACATGCACCACCATATGCATCTGGCTTATGTGGGTACTGGGGAATTGAACCTGGGTCCTTAGATTGCACAGGCAAACGCTTTAACTGCTAAGCCATCTCTCTAGCCCCTTGTTTTTGGTTTTGTGAGGTAGGGTCTCGCTCTAGCCCAGGCGGACCTGGAACTTACTCTCTAGTTCCAGGCTGGCCTTGAACTCACCACCACACCCAGCTTAACTCTGCCCTACTAATGAGCACACAATTATCATTTAAAGGAAATGTCCTTAAAAAATTGGAACCTGCCGGGCGTGGTGGCGCATGCCTTTAATCCCAGCACTCGGGAGGCAGAGGTAGGAGGATCGCCAAGAGTTCGAGGCCACCCTGAGAGTACATAGTTAATTCCAGGTCAGCCTGGACCAGAGTGAGACCCTACCTCGCAAAACAACAACAACAACAACAACAAAATTGGAACCTGGTGCCAGGTGTGGTGGCACATGCCTTTAATCCCTCAGGAGACAGAGGTAGGAGGATTGCTATGAGTTTGAAGCCACCCTGAGACTACATAGTGAATTCTAGGTCAGCCTGAGCTAGAGGGAGACCCTACCTTGAAAAACAAAACAAAACAAAACAAAAAATTGGAATCTGACCTGGGAGATGGGTCAGTGGCTAAAGATGTTTGCTTGGGTTCAATTTCCCAGTACCCACATAAAACCAGATACACAAAATGGTGCGTGCATCTAGAGACCACTTGTATGACAAGAGGCCACGGCACACCTATTCTCATCCCGCTCTCTTTCTCTCTCTCCCTCTTTCTCTTTCTCTCTGGTTTTCTTTGTTTGCAAATAAATACAAATTAAAAACTTGGGGCCTGAACATGTTTCAAAGTTGGTTCCACTTCTGAACCAATTTTGCATGCCAGGGCTGTAGCTCAGTGGTAAAGTGCTTGCTAGCATCTGTGAAGCCTTGAGTTACATCAAGAACTACAAAAATTAAGTAAATGGACCAATCTTGTCCCAGTTACATTCCAGAAGCATTACAGAATCACAGAACCCACAGCTCAGGCAAACCAAGCGGCAATGTAAGTGGCTTTTTTTTTTTTTTTTCCGAGGTAGGGTCTCACTCTAGCCCAGGCTGACCTGGAATTCACTCTGTAGTCTCAGGGTGGCCTTGAACTCATGGCAATCCACCTACCTCTGCCTTCCAAGTGCTGGGATTAAAGGCGTGCACCACCACTACTGGCTGTAAGTGGCTCTTTTTTTTTTTTTTTTTTTTTTTCTTCTGTGATCTCAGCACAGCACTCTTAAGGGAAGAGGGAAAAGTTCTCAAGATTTCCTGGAGAGTCAAGAGCCAAGAACTTCTTGAACGCTTTTGGCAATTAAACAGCTAAAACATTGGCAAGGGTATTTTTCTCGGTAACACACAGAGTCGCTTTTGTTTTCTTTTATGCTCATCAAGTTTCTTTTTAAAGAAAAGTTCATGGAAGGTGAATCAACATTAAAGCCACACATCCCTTCCACAGAAACAAAGAGAAACTGCATGGTCATTTCCACTGGTGCCAAAAAGTCCGACACCCACCCTTTCATGATTAAAAAAATTTTTTTTTCAGTAAACCAGGAGCAGAAAGGAATCTCTCAATGATAATTCAGCACATCAATGAAGAGCAGCTTACATTACACTCCACGGTGAAAGAAAAATAGATTTCCTGGGCTGGATAGATGACTCAGTGGTTAAGGTGTTTTCCCGTAAAACCTAATGACTAGACTTCAATTCCCCAGTTCCCACATAAAGCCAGATTCACAAAGTGGTCCATGTGTCTGGAGTTCACTTAGAGCCATTAGAGGCCCTGGTGCACCATTCTCTCTCTCTTTCCCTTTGTCTCTCTCTCTCTCTCTCTCTCCTTGCTGGGCATAGGGTGCACACCTTTAATCCCAGCACTGAACCAATTCAGAGAGATCGATGTAGGAGGATGGTTGTGAGTTTGAGGACAACCTGAGACTACATAGTGAATTCCAAGTCAGCCTGTGCTAGAGTGAGACCCTACCTTGAAAAAAATATATAGATTTCAAGGCTAGAGAGATGGCTTAGCGGTTAAGGTACATGCCTGCGAAGCCTAAGGACCCCGGTTTGATTCTCTAGGTCCCATGTAAGCCAGATGCACATGGTGGCGCATGCATCTGGAGTTTGTTTGCAGTGGCTAGAAGTCCTGGCATGCCCATTTTACTCTCTCTCTCTCTCTCTCCCCCCTCTCTCTGTCTCAAATAAATAAATAAATATCTAAATAATAGATTTCCCGAAGACAAGGATTCTGCTTTCAGCACTACTATTCAGCAAGGCACCAGCAACTTCATCAGAGCTGTCAGACCAAGAGAAGGCATCAGGATTGGAAAGGAAGAAAGGAAACTAAGTCTGTCTGCAGAAGATGTGACCCTATACACAGAAAACCTCAAAGATGATAGCGATAGAGGCGGAGAGAGAGACGGGCTGCTACAGGTACTAGATTAAGCTACATCGTAGGATTTAAGATCACCATGCAAAATCGGTTGTGTTTCTATAACCCAGCAATTAACAAGCTGACAAGGAAATTAGAGAACAACTACAGGAGCCCCGGGGGAAACTGGGTTCAATCCTGGCACCCATGGAAAATGACAGGTGTGGTTATGCACACTTGTGACTCCAATCCTGTAGGGGAACAGAAAAAAGAGAATTGCTGGGGCTCATCAGGCAGCCAGTGTGAATGCAAATGGCAGTTTGGGGTTCTGTGAGAGACTCTTGTCTCAAGGAATCCACACAGAAGAGTAATAGAGGAGGCCACCCGATGTTGTCCTCAGACCTTTACGTGGATGCACACAGAGTGTGCACATCTGTGCACACACACTCGCATACACTATATATACATATACCACACCATACATACTACGCACACACACACACACACAAAATGAGGTTGGACCCCCTACTTCATATAACATACAATAATTACCTCAAAATAGATTGAAGGGACTGGAGAGATGGCTTAGTGGTTAAGGAGCTTGCCTGCAAAGCCAAAGGACCCTGGTTCAACTCCCCAGGACTCACATAAGCCAGATGCACAAGATAAGCACATGTGTCTATAGTTTGTTTGCTGAAGGCCCTGGTGTACCCATTCTCTTTCTCTGCATCTGCTTCCTTCTTTCTTTCTTTCTCTCTTTCTTTCTTTCTTTCTTTCTTTCTTTCTTTCTCTCTCTCTCCAAAATAAATAAATTAATTAATTAATTAATTAAAATCTTTCTTAAAAAAATAGATTGAGCTGGGCATGGTGGCACACACCTTTAATCCCAGCACTTGGGAGGTAGAGGTAGGAAGATCACAGTGAGTTTGAGGTCATCCTGAGACTACATAGTGAATTCCAGGTCAGCCTGAGCTAGAGTGAGACCTTACCTTGAAAAAATCTAAAAGAAAAAAGAAAAAAAAAAAAGAATGGAAAGTAGGCATTTAGTATCTGTGCACTCTGAGTTTCTTTGTGATGCCCAAGCCTGTTCTTCTCCCAGGATTTCTCAACCTCAACCACTGTTATTTATTTATTTATTTATTTATTTATTGAGGGGGGGAGCAGGCGCACCAGGGCCTCCAGCCTCTGCAAATGAATTCCAGATGCATGCACTACCTTGTGCATCTGGCTTTATATGGGTCCTGGGGAATTGAACCTGTGTCCTTAGGCTTTGCAGGGACGTGTCTTAACCACTGAGCCATTTCTCCAGTGCCCTCATCGCTATTATGGACATATGGGGCCAGGAAGTTATTTGTGGGGCAATTCCCACAGAACTGCCGTGTGCATTACAGCGTGTGAATCCGTGTACCTGAGCTCTACTCAGCAGATGCCAGTACCACCTGCTCCCCACCCCCACCCCCCACCCCGGTTGTGACAGCCAAAAATATCTCCAGAGATTGACAAATGGCCCACAAGGGACAAAACCACCCTCGGGTGCTCAGTCGGGAACTGTGAGTTGACCTAAGCCTCCCTAAGTCCCTTCTTGGAAGCTGCTGGGCATGGGGTTAACTTCCTATCATTCCTCTCTCTCTCTCTCTCTCTCTCTGTCTCTCTCTCTCTCTGTCTCTCTCTCTCTCGCATTTGGTAAAAAAGAAAATATATTGACACACCAGCAAGAAAAATCACCATCCTGAAACAGCTGGCTCACCCATGCCCTCAGGAGAAACTCTGAAATTAGTCATTGGCAGGTGGCCAAGAAAAGGTTACAAAAGCTATCCTAGCATGTTCCTTAGGCAGAGGGTGTGACAGGGAGCAAGGGCCCTTTTCCCTCCCCAGCTCCTGCCGCTCCCCTGTCACACTTGCTGGCCACACTAACCCCCACCTTCACAGCTCTGCAGCTGCTTGCTCTCTCCCTCAGACTCTCTGGACACAGACTGGGTCACACAGATGATACAACATGGACATGGGCCATTCATCCGCCCCCATCTTCCCTGACCAGCTACGTAGCCCTTAGGGACGTTTAGTTTTGGATCTCTGTATCCACCTTTGTGCTTGGCATATAGTACGTGTTCAATAACTCTGCTGCTATTCTGAGGGGACAGCTGGCACTAAAACCCCAAGCTACCTTGCCAAGGTTATGGGAAAAACCTCAAGGACATTTTTTCCTTTTCTTTCTTTCTTTTTTTTTTCCTTAAAAATATTATTTATTTATTTATTTATTTATTTATTTATTTAAGGAGGAGGGAAAAGAGAAAGGAATGGGCATGCCAGGGCCTCCAGCCACTACATACAAACTCCAGATACATGTGCCACCTTGTGCATCTGGCTTACGTGGGTCCTGGGCAATCTAACCTTGGTCCTTTAGCTTTGCAGGCAAGTGCTCTAACTGCTAAGCCATCTCTCCAGCCTCCCTTTTCTTTTCTTTTCTTTTCCTTTTTTTTTCTTTTCTTCTTTTTTGTTTTTGTTTTTGTTTTTTGAGGTAGGGTCTCACTCTAGCCCAGGCTGACCTGGAATTCACTATGTAGTCTTAGGGTGGCCTCGAACTCATGGCAATCCTCCTACATCTGCCTCCTGAGTGTTGGAATTAAAGGCGTGCGCCACCACACCTGGCCTTTTCTTTTTTTTCAAATCTTGTAATTATTTATTTGAGAGCGAGATAGAGAATGAATAGGTGTGCCAGGCCCTGTAGCCACTGAAAACACTCAGATTCATGCACCACCTTGTGCAACTGGCATATGTGGGAGCTGAGGAATCCAATCTAGGTGTTTAGGCTTTGCAGGCAAGACCCTTCACTGCTGAGCCATCTCTCCAGGCCCCTTCTTTTCTATTTGAAGTCATGGCATAGGATCTCACCAAGAGAGAAATTTTTCCAAGTGAGTAGGCATAGAAAATTATTTAAGATGGGCTGGAGAGATGGCTTAGAGGTTAAGGCACCTGCCTGCAAAGCCTAAGAACCCGGTTCCAATCTCCAGGTCCCACATTTAGCCAGATGCAAAGTGACGCAAGGGCACAATGCCGCACTTGACCACAAGGGGGCGCACACATCTGGATTTCGTTCACAGCAGCTGAGAGACTGCTGGTGCACCCATCTCTATCTGTCTCCCTCTCCCTCTCCCTCTGTCTGTCTCTCTCTCTCCAAAAATAAAAAAAAAAATGTTAATTAAAAAAAAAGAAAATTATTTAAGAAAGCTACCAAAGGGCTGGAGAGATGGCTTAGCACTTAAGGCACATGCCTGTGAAGCCTAAGGACCTCAGTTCGATTCTCCAGTACCCACATAAGCTAATGTACATGGTAGCACATGTATCTAGAGATTCATCAGCAATGGCTAGAGGCCCTGGCACGCCCATTCTCATTCTCTCTCCCCCTCTCTCTGAAATAAATAAATAAATAAATAAATACATGCTACCAAATAACCCCTCTGACCCTCAGTTTCTTCCTCTGCAAAACAGAGATATTGGGCTGGAGAGATGACTCTGAGGTTAAGGTGCTTGCCTGCAAAGCCTAACAACTGGGGTTTGATTCCCACAGTCAGGACCCACGTAAGCCAGATGCACAAAGTGGCGCATGCATCTGGAGTTCATTTGCAGTGGCTAGAGGTCCTGGTGCACCCATCCTCCCTCCCTCCCTCTCTCTCTCCTTGCATATAAATAAAATAAATGAATAAATAATAGAGGGTTTTAGTGATTTAGTGGTTAAGGCACTTGTATGCAAATCCTAACAACCCAGGTTCAATTCCCCAGTACCTATGTAAAGACAGATACACAGTAGCCCATGCATCTGGAGTTCGTTTGCAGCAGCTGGAGACCCTGGTACGCCCATCCTCTCTCTCTCTCTCTCTCTCTGTATATTTATATGTATATGCTTGTAAATAAAAACATAAAAATAAATAAATAAATAAATAAATAAATAAATAGTCGGGTTTGGTGGCACACGCCTTTAATCCCAGCATTTGGGTGGCAGAAGTAGGAAGACTGCCGTGAGTTTGAGGCCACCCTGAGAATACAGAGTGAATTCCAGGTCAGCCTGGGCCACAGTGAGACCCTACCTCGAAAAATAAATAAATAAATAAACAAACAAACGAATAAATAAAATGGAGCTATCACTTCTTGCCACATCCATCTGCCTGAGTCACCTTCGAATGACGTGTTTACACCCATGGCATTCACACACACGTAAGCCATCCAGTCTGCTCCCTGCCTTCAGGTTTCTTCACCGCCAGCACCTCCCACCCCTCAGATCTCAGAACAAGCTCTGGGATGCTGGTCATGTTCCACACTTGTCATCTCAATCCCACGTCACAGTTTGGTCAAACATGGCTCAGAGAAGTTCAGTGACTGGCCCCTGCTCAAGTCCTGACTCAACACCCACACCTGTTCCTTCCCAGACACTGAAGACAGAGAGAAATAAATTCCATATGGCCACAGGAGCACTCTAAGGAGGCCCGAGACACAAAATCAACAACACTGGTTGACTGGGCACCTTTGAGAAGCAGCACATCCATCGACCAGGAAACTGGCAAGGCCTGACATGGGCAGCAGTGTAAAACAAACACTGCTTTTCAAAAAAAAATTTTTTTTTTCATTTTTCTAGCTCAGGCTGACATGGAATTCACTATGTAGTCTCAGGGTGGCCTTGAACTCATGGCGATCCTCCTACCTCTGCCTCCCAAGTGCTGGGATTAAAGGTGTGCGCCACCATGCCTGGCAATAATAATAATAATTTATTTATTTATTAGAGACAGAGAGAGAGAGAATATGGGCATGCCGGGGCCTCCAGGCACTGCAAACGAACTCCAAATGCATGCGCCTTCTTGTGCATCTGGTTTATGTGGGACCTGGAGAATTGAACCGGGATCCTTAGGCTTTGCAGGCAAGCGCCTTAACCACTAAGCAAGCTCTCCAGCCCCATGAGCACTGTTTTAAGTGGTCTGGGTCCATGAGCAGCCGAGACCAGAAGTGTCCACCCAGTGAACCTCCTCATACAAGTTGGCTTTCACTGAATTCACATGGCTGACTCCAAAAGAAAACCAGATGCCTGCCAAGGTTTTTCTTATGGTTTTTCGAGGTAGGGTCTCACTCTAGCCCAGGCTGACCTGGAATTCACTCTGTAGTCTCAGGCTGGCCTCGAACTCACGGCGATCCTCCTACCTCTGCCTCCCGAGTGGGATTAAAGGCATGCACCACCACGCCTGGCCCAAGCTATTTTTATTTTGTGTGGTTTTTTTTTCAGTGCTGGAGTTTGAACCCAAGACCTTGCACATGATAGACAAAATGCTTTACCACTAGGCTACAGCCCTAGGCTTATTTTTATTTCTTGCAACTCAAACCCAAGCAACAAGCCTGCCTGGTGCCAACACAGTTTAGGACCTGATCATGAGGAACGCAGGAGGCTGCTGGTGCCAACAGCCGCGGGCCAGCAGCCAAGGGACCGAAGGGCAGGCGGGGGGCATAGGGGGGTTCATGCTTTTGCTATGTGATCTCTCTGCAACAGATACCACCCCCACCCTTCTCAGCGAGGTCTTGAAGGAACAGAGGACCGGCATTTCAATGTCTGACAATTCCCTTCTGCACTTGGACATTTCCTCCCACCCAGTTTAACTCCCAAGCACTTACTGCCACTTACCCTCACTGGGACATGCCTGCCACCAAGTCCCTTTCTCATGTGTGTCTGACGGTGCACTCACAGGGTGACTAAAGGAGCTGGGCCTACATAGTGTCACCTTTCAGCAAGAGGCTGTGATGTGCTGCATCAGGCCACAGGGGAGGGGAGGGGCTGGGCCAGAGGATCCCGGGCAAGGTCAGTCAGTGAGTGTTCCCCAAGACTGCCTTCAGTGAGCCCTTATCTGCCAACCGCAACTCCTAGCCATTCTCCAAAAGCCCCAGCTCAGCCCTCGCGAGACTTCAAGTTCACTTTCTCACCCTGGCTTGCCACATTCCTGTACTTTAATCCGACTTCATACTCATGCAGTCGTTTCTCTTTGCCTAAACCTGCATTTCTGGAGTTGGTTTGAAATGTTCACATAATCAAGGCAGATGCACACGAACACAGGTCTGAACCTTTGTCATCGTCCTTTGGATACTTGTCTGGGAGGGAGGACAAGGCCATGCTGGGTACCATGGAAACGAAAGCAACAGTATGGAGACAAGAGTAGGTGGTGCACAATTCTCTAGCTGTCAGGATGGGGGTACAAAGTCCTTTGATAAGTCCAGAGATGATTCAATTGATAGGCACAAGCCAAGTGTGTTCACTAGGGTGTGAAAAGCTGCCTGTGGGGATAACTGATCTACACTCCTGCGTGTGAGGACGGGGTGTCACAGGCCAGTGTTTCTCAAAATCTGCTCCTATTTGCAGCCCTAAGGAAGGGCGGCAGGGTATCTAGAGTCTTTGCATGTGAGCAAACAGAAGCCCAAGGTTGTATTGACACTAGCCACAAAGACAGGACAGGGACCAAGATCTCAAGTCAACTGTCAGCTGGGCATGCTTGGGAGGCAGAGGTAGGAGGATCACCTTGAGTTCGAGGACTCCCTGAGACTACAGAGTGAATTCCAGATCAGCCTGGATTGGAGCGAGACCCTACCTCAAAAAAAAAAAAAAAAAAGAAGAAGAAGAAGACTGTAAGAGCCAAAGGAAGGGTAGGACTCCTTACAACGTGCTCCTCCAGACACAAAATGGCCTGGATATCCATAACCTCACAGTGCCTGACACAAGACCATCATAATAGGAGAAAAGATCACGACATCAAAATACAAGAGAGACTGATAGAGAGGGGGAGGGGATATGATGGAGAATGGAGTTTCAAAGGGGAAAGTGGGGGGAGGGAGGGAATTACCATGGGATGGCTTAGTGGTTAAGGCAACTGCCTGCGAAGCCTAAGAATGCCCATTCGATTCTCCAGGTCCCATGTTTAGCCAAATGTAAGTGACACAAGCACGCAATGCCGTACTTGCCCACAAGGGGGCACATGTGTCTGGAGTTCGTTCACAGCAGCTGAGAGGCTGCTGGCGTGCCCATCCTCTCTCTCTCTCTCTCTCTGCCTCTTCCTCTCTGCCTCTCTCTCTCTCTCTCAAATAATACAAACTAAAATAAAAGGGAAAAAAGAGTCAACTATCATTGAACACCCAGATTATCTACCTAGAAAGTGACTTGTGTTCCCTCCTGGGCTCTGCTGCCACTCCCAAGCTGCACAAGCCTTGGGCAAGTTAAACCCTCTCTCCTCAACTTTCTAGTCAGCACAGTGGAGATAAGGATGGTACCTTATGGGTACCAGGGTGTGGGTGGGATTTTGATTGGACAAACATACAGGTGCCTGACCTCAGTCTGGCTCTATCCATCTCACACATCATCCACCTTCAAAGTGCTCAGGCAGACTGCAATGTTCTGCCATCCACAAAGAGTGTTACCCTGGACAAATCATGTCCTTGCTCTGACCCCCATACCCCCTATCTAGAAAAGACAGAGAGGGGGCTGGAGAGATGGCTTAGCGGTTAAGGCGTTTGCCTGTGAAGCCAAAGGACCTCGGTTCGATTCCCAGGACCCACATAAGCCAGATGCACAAGGGGGTGCATGCATCTGGAGCTTGTTTGCAGTGGCTGGAAGCCCTGGTGTGCCCATTCTCTATCTCACTCTGCTTCTTTCTCTCTCTCAAATAAATAAATAAAAATAAAAAATATTTTTAAAAAGAAAAGAAAAGACAGAGAGGGCTGGAGGGATGGCTTAGCAGTTAAGGTGCCTGCCTGCAAAGCCACAGGACTTAGGTTCGATTCCCTAGGACCCACGTAAGCCAGGTATACAAGGTGGTGCACATGTCTGGAGTTGGTTTGCAGTGGCTGGAGGCCCTGGTGCACCCATTCTCTATCTTTCTATCTGCCTCTTTCTCTCTCTCAAATAAATAAGTAAACTAAAATATTTTGCCATGCAAACATAAAGAACTGAGTTCAGACCCCCCAAAACTCACATGAAATGGTGAGCATGGCAGTGCATGCCTGTAATCCCAGCATTGGGGAGGCAGAGACAGGAGGATCCCTGGGGTCTAAAAGCATGTGGCAAGCCAGGTGTGGTGTCCCATGCCTTTAATTCCAGCACTCAGGAAGCAGAGGTAGGTCAGCCTGAGCTAGAGTGAGACCCTACTTTGAAAAACCCAAAAAAACAAAAGGGAGGGGGCTGGAGATATAGCTTAGCAGTTAAGGCGCTTGCTTGCAAAGCCTAAGGATCAAGGTTCGATTCCCCAGTACCCATGTAAGCCAGATGCACAAGGTGACACAAGTGTCTGGAGTTTGTTCTCAGTAGCTGGATGCCCTGGCATGCCCACTGTCTCTCTCTGCCTCTTTCTCTCTCTCTCTCTTTCTCAAATAAATAAATAAATATAAAAAATGTAAAAATAAAAAATAAGCCGGGCATGGTGGCACACACCTTTAGTACCATCACTCAGGAGGCAGAGGTAGAAGGATTGCTGTGAGTTTGAGGCCAGCCTGAGACTACCTAGTGAATTCCAGGTCAGTCTGGGCTAGAGTGAGACTCTACCTCACCAAAAAAATATTTTTTTAAATATTTTTTATTTTTACTTATTTATTAGAGACAGAGAGAGGGAGAGAGAGAGAGAGAAACAGTGAGAATGGGCACGCCAGGGCCTCTAGCCACTGCAAATGAATTCCAGAAGTATGAGCCCCCTTGTGCATCTGGCTGATGTGAGACCTGGAGAATCAAACCTGGTTCCTTAGGCTTCGCAGGCATGTGCCTTAACCGCTAAACCATCTCTCCAGCCCTAATTAATTTTTTAAATAATATTTTATTTATTTGAGAGAGTCAGATCTAGCTTACGTGGGTCCTGCAGAATCCAACCAGGATCCTTTGGCTTTGCAGGCAAACGCCTTAACCACTAAGCCATCTCTCCAGCCCCTAATTAATTTTTAAAAAGGAAGCCAGGGGTGGTGGCGCACACCTTTAATCTCAGTACTCGGGAGGCAGAGGTAGGAGGATCACTGGTGAGTTCGAGGCCAGCCTGAGACTACATAGTGAATTCCAGGTCAACCTAACCTAGAGTGAGACCCTACCTCGAAAAATAAATAAACAGGACACCGCGGGGGGCGACGACGGGCAGGAGGGGGTCGTGCGAAGGGAGACGACCGCGAAACAAAACCCGGGGACTGGACGGGCCCGCGTCGTCTCTTCATACTAAACAGCACATGTCACACTGCCATATGGTACTCGTCGTCGTGGCGCTGCTCCACGATTGCTAGATGTTAGGAAGGACCCGCAACACAGGTACGCAGGCGGCGGGCGGGCGGGCGAGCAGCGCCGGAGCCTCCTCTGCTGTCTGTCTGTCGGTCTGACAGCTGTCTTGAGCCCAGTCCCTGCGCCACGCGCATCCCCGGGTAGCAGCTCAGGACTCGGGCCGTCTCCTTTCAACCACCGGAGAACGGGTGTCTGATGGTCCGCAGTTGGCAAGCGGTGCGTGGGGCTCAGGAAACACGCAGACCTCCTGGGCAGGCACAAGGACCCCTGTTGCCCTCTTCCTGTCTCCACCGGGCCCCGGAGGCTTCTGGGTAAGCAGCAGGACGTCAGTTGCATCCCAGGCCGAGGGCTGGAGGAGGGTGGTCCTCCTGTGCTCGCGCCAGACCTCCGCACCGAGGGATGGGACGACCTTAGTCTCAGAGCTCACGCGCTCTGCAAACCTCTAGCCCTCCCCATTCTAGGAAAGGCTCGGAAAAACAATGAAAGGGCCTACGTGTGACACAGTAAAGGAGCCTTTGCAGAGGTGTGCAGCGCAGAAATGTGAACTTAGAAAGCAAACGCAGGGAAGGCAGGACGTGGTGATGCACACCTTTAATCCCAGCACTCGGGAGGCAGAGGTAGAAGGATCGCTGTGAGCTCGAGACCAGCCTGAGACTACATAGTGAATTCCAGGTCAGCCTGGGCTAGAATGAGACCCGATCTTAAAACACCAAAAAAAAAAAAAAAAAAAAAAAAAAAAAAAAAAAAAAAAAAAAAAAAAAAAAAAAAAAAAAAACAGGAATTAGATAAAGAAACCAATATATACTTGCTTTCTATTCTGACAATTATAGAACAAAAGGTCATACTCTCTATAGACATTACAAAGTTCCATCTATTTACTACCATTAAAAGAAATTCCTGGTATGTTTATCTTTGAATTCCACAGAAATTAAAATTTCCTACAGATCAGTAAAAAATAAATAAATAAATGGAAAGGAGAAGGAAAAGAAAAAACAATTCTTCAAAACAAACCAACAAAAAGCAGCAGCCTGGAGCCCAGCCCTGGAAGAGTTGGCGGTTTCCATATTTACCACATGCCTCAGTGCTTGGGTCTATGGTGACCGAGGTGAGAGTACAAGAGCAAGCAGTGAGTAAGTACTTCTTTCCTTAAATTTAATTTTATTTGACACACACACACACACACACACACACACACGGAGAGAGAGAGAGAGAGAGAGAGAATGGGCATGGCAGGGCCTCCAGCCACCGCCGATGAACTCCAGACGCATGCACCATCTTTTGCATCTGGCTTACATGGGACCTAGAGAATTGAACCTGGGTCTTTAGGCTTCCTAGACAAGCCCCTTAACCGCTACACCATTTCTCCAGCCCAGAGTAAGCACTTCTGTGGCTGGTGCCAAAATCCCAAGCACAGTGCAGGTGTGCAGCATTAGACATCTGATATTGGATCAACTTAGGGAGAAAAGTCTCAATGTCAGCTTTCTCTATGTGGGAAAAAGTTGACCGAGCACCCCAGGGTCCTCTGGGAGTATTGACCCAGAAAGGTACAACCTAGGGTCTAGCATACTGTAGGTTAGAGCCTGGGAAGCCAAATTAAACACTTTCCCCCTGAGGGTATTCCTCTAGCCCAGGCTGACCCCGAATTCACTATGTAGTCTCAGGCTAGCCTTGAACTCACTTGTGATCCTCCTACCACTGCCTCCTGAGTGCTGGGATTAAAGGCGTGTGTCACCACATCCAGTTCACACTGAACTTTTTTTTAAAACTTTCTTTTTTATTTTATTTTAGAGAGAGGCATATATATATATATATATATATATAGAGAGAGAGAGAGAGAGAGAGAGAGAGAGAGAGGAGGGGGAGGGAGAGAGACTGAAGAATGGGGCACATCAGGGCCTCCAGCTACTGCAAACAAACTCCAGATGCAGGCGCCACCTTGTGCATCTGGCTTGTTGTGGGGAATCAAACCCAGGTGGCTCAGCTTTGCAGGTAAGTGCCTTAACCATTAAGCCATCTCTCCAGCCCCAGATCTTTTTTTGTTGTCATTATTACTCAACCAATACAGTGTAACAACTATCTACACAGCCCTTACATCGAAGTGGGCATTCAGAGTCGCCTAAAGATGATCTTCAGAGCCGGGCGTGGTGGCACACGCCTTTAATCCCAGCACTCGGGAGGCAGAGGTAGGAGGATCGCCGAGAGTTCGAGGCCACCCTGAGACTACATAGTGAATTCCAGGTCAGTCTGGGCCAGAGTGAGACCCTACCTCGAAAAACCAAAAAAAAAAAGATGATCTTCAGTATATGGAGGATTTTGTGTAGGGCCTATGCAAACACTATGTCATCTTATACAAAAGATTTTGCCCTTCTGGGTTGGTGGGGAAAAGGAGTTCTGGAACTAGTCCCTTGTAGATGCTGAGGGATGCCTGACTAGGGAATTATTGTGTTAAAGGTAATCTGGGCAAAGGGTTTTTTTTTTGTTGTTGCTGTTTTGTTTTGTCTTGTTTTTCGAGGTAGGGTTTCACTGTAGTCCGGGCTGACCTGGAATTCACTATATAGTCTCAGGGTGGCCTCAAACTCACAGTGATCCTCCTACCTCTGCCTCCTGAGTGATGGGATTGAAGGCGTGCACCACCATGCCTGGCTTGGGCAAAGATTTTTTATATTCAGTAATCTTAGAGATACATACTAAAGTATTTATAAGCAAACAGATCAATGGCTCTGAGATCAATTTCAAAATTCTACAGAGAAAACAGAACTTTTGTTAATAACATGAATACCAAAATACTGGAGTGGTATAAAGATACTGGATAGTGGGCTAGAGAGATGGCTCAATGGTTAAGGCACTTGCCTGCAAAGCCAAAGGACCTAGGTTCAACTCCCCAGGACTCATGTAAAGCCAGATGCAAAAGGTGGTACCTGTGTCTGGAGTTTGTTCACAGTGACAGGAGGCCCTGGCATGCCCATTCTCTCTCTCTCACACATGCTTTCTCAAATAAATAAATAAATAAATAAATAAATAAATAAATAAATAAATAAATAAAATATTTTAAGATACTGAGAATCTGCAATTTATGGGGAAATGCATAAACAATCAGAAGGACAGATGTAGGAAAGTAAGCATAGTAAAATGCTGACTGCAGAAGGCAAGCTGCTCAGCATAGCATTTTCGTGAATTGTATGCTTGAAAATTTTTCACAGTAAAAGTCGGGGAACAAGCTGTGCATGGTGGTGCACGCCTTTAATCCCAGCACTCAGGAGGCTAAGGTAAGATCGCTGTTAGAGGCTAGCCCAAGACTACATAGTGAATCTCAGGTCAGTCGTTCCACCTCTGCTGTATTTATTTGTTTTGGTTTTTCGAGGTAGGGTCTCGCTCTAGCCCAGGCTGGCCTGGAACTCACTATGGAGTCTTAGGGTGGACTCAAACTCACAGCGATCCTCCTACCTCTGCCTCCCAAATGCTGGGATTAAAGGCATGTGCCACCATGCCTGGGGGGACCTCTGCTGCACTTAAAATGTCAGCGCAGGGCCTGGAGAGATGGCTTAGCAGTTAAGCACTTGCCTGTGAAGCCTAAGGACCCTGGTTCGAGGCTTGAGTCCCCAGGACCCACATAAGCCAAATGCACAAGGTGGCACATGCATCTGGAGTTCGTTTACAGTGGCTGGAGGCCCTGGCGTGCCCATTCTCTATCTATCTGCCTCTTTTTCTCTCTGTCTGTTGCTCTTAAATAAATAAATAAATAAATAAACAAAAATAAAAATAAATAAAATGTCAGCGCATATGTATACTAACAGATTAAAAATAGGAAAAAAAAATGTGTGGTATCCCTGCCTGCTGCTCAAAACCTAAGTGCTGCTTAGGTAATTCTTCTTAGCCTTCATTCTGCCAGGCTCTGAACTAAGCAAGCATCTTATTGTCACCTCCCACCAATGGGGAGATCAGGACGTGCAAAGCCTTCTCTTATTAAAAGGGAGCTCAGAGTCTGAAAAGCTCAGCAGTGAGCTGCTAAACTGGACTGCAGTTCTTCAGCAGCTTCTCATTGTCCTGGTCATTTAGCCCCTCCCCCCAAGTCCCTCTTCACATGTGCCTGGAATGTTCTAGAATGTCCTTTTCCCTCCAACCTCTTCCTCTCCTGGTTACCTCTTACATCTTTGGCTTCAGTATCCCTAACTCCCACATGACACTCTAGGCCTTGCTGTTTGTTTTTTTCGAGGTAGGGTTTCACTCTAGCCCAGGCTGACCTGAAACTCACAGCAATCATCCTATCTCTGCCTCCCGAGTGCTGGCATTAAAGGTGCCATGTCCCTTTCCTTTTTTTTTTTCTTTATTTATTTGACAGAAAGAAAGAGGGAGAGAGAGAGAGAGAAATGGGCGCTCCAGGGCCTGCAGCCACTGCAAACGAACTCCAGACGCATGAGCCGTCTTGTGCATCTGGCTAACATGGGTTCTAGGGAATCAAACCAGGGTCCTTTGGCTTTGCAGGCAAGGGCCTTAACTGCTAAGCCATCCCTCCAGCCCCCACCCCATTTTTTTTGAGGTAGAGTCTCACTCTAGCCCAGGTTGACCTGTAATTCACTATGTAGTCTCAGGGTGGCCTCAGACTCTCAGCTATCTTCCTACCTCTGCCTCCCAGGTGCTGGGATTAAAGGTGTGTGCCACAACGCCCAGCCCATGTCCCTTTCTTCTTCTTCTTTTTTTTTTTTTTTTTTTTTAATATATTTTATTTATTTAAGAGAGGGAAAGAGGTGGGGATGGGGAGACAATGGGTGCACCAGGGCCTCCGGCCACTGTAAATGAACTCCAGACGCTTACGCCACCTTGTGAATCTAGCTTACGTGGGTCCCTGGGGAATCAAACCTGGGTCCTTTGGCTTCACAGACAAACACCTTAACCACTAAGCCATCTCTCCAGCCCCCCCCCCCACCTCCAACTGGTCTCTTTAATTGGTATATTGGTCCAGGTTGCTGGAGCTGGGGCTGCTTCTGCCCTAGAACTCTGCTTACAGTGACGATTTGTGTCTGTGAGCTGAGCCCACCTTCCCCCCTATCTTCCTGTCTGATCAAGTCGCTCAGGGAGAGAAGAGCCGGCCGCCTGCCTGCCACTGTCCCACTTTCTTGAACTGTGCTATTGGGCTTCTTTCCACCCTCGTGACTCTCTGGCTTGTCCCCTGAGAATCATCACAGGTGACAGTCACGTGGGTCACCGTTTACATGTATGAAGCTCTCAGATAGGAGGATAAGCTCCATGAGACCAGGTAGGGCTTCAAACCCAGGTGCACACAGATTTACTATTAACTCCTGACTTCCCTTCACCCCAGCCCTTCCCAGCAAGCAGAGTCCCAGCACAGACACAGTTGGAAGCAGATCCTCCACACACCCACAGGCCTGTTGATAATAATCAGGCTGGTCGGGCTGGAGAGATGGCTTAGTGGTTAAGGCACTTGCCTGCAAAGCCAAAGGACCCAGGAAGCCAGATGTATAAGGGGGCGCATGCATCTGGAGTTCATTTGCAGTGGCCGGAGGCCCTGGGGCACCCATTCTGTCTCTCTCCTTGTCTCTGCCTCTTTCTCTCTCTCTCTCTCAAATAAATAAATTAATAAAAACAATCAGGCTGCTCTATGCTGAGTTCTTTTTTTTAAAAAAAATATTTTATTTATTTATTTATTTGAGAGAGAGATGGGCCCCCTTGTGCATCTGGCTTACGTGGGTCCTGGAGAGTCAAATTGGGGTCCTTTGGCTTTGCAGGCAAATGCCTCAAATGCTAAGCCATCTCTCCAGCCCGATGCTGAGTTCTTACTCTGTACTCTCAGGCTGAGCACTTTAGATTTTTAAAAAAATATTTGTTTGAGAAAGAGAACGAGGCATATATAATGCGCAGGCCAGGGCCTCTAGCCACTGTAAATGAACTCCAGATGCATGTGCCACGTTATGCAACTGGCTTATGTGGGAACTGGGGAATTGAACCCAGGTCCTTAGGCTTCACAGGCAAGTGCCTTAGCTGCTAAGCCATCTCTCATCTCTCCAGCCCCACTTTAGATTTTTCTCTTTCAACGTTCACAAAACCTCTGACCTCTGTGCTCTTGACACACGTGCTTTCACACATGGGATGATGCCTAGGCACAGACCAGCCACCCAACAATCGGTACTTCGGTTTCTCTGGGTACTCTTCCCAGACTCTGTGAGACTGCCAGCCCTGGATTCCTAGAACAAACACACAGCCCAGTTGCCCGGGAAGCTCCCTCACTCTGTGGCAGTAAGTTGACCATTATCAGAAAAGATCTAGAACACTATGGGGAATGGGTATGCCCGTTTCCCTTCACCGAAAGATTTCTCCCATTTTTTTTTTCAGGAGGGTTGAACACACCTTCAACCCTCCTCAGTGCCCACATAAAGCTTGGTATCCCCAAATTTCTACACTCCATTTCAAAAATAACCCCATACAGCCCCAGAATCTCTTCTATTCTCTGTTCTGACATAAAGTCCCCCCCTACTGTAGTTTGCTGTGCGGCTCTTCCTAGACATTCTCAGAGGAAGTGATGGGCAGAGGCGGAACGCAACACATGCACCTCTGGTCAATAACCTGGGACTGGCTGGATATTTCCATCGGAGACTCAGAGGAGCGGGTATAAGATAGGGGGTAGGGCGTGGAGTTGGGGCACAGTGGATAAAGCGCTTCCCATGCAAGCAGGAGTTCCTGAGTTCAGAGCCCACATAAGGCTGGACCCCATAGTGCCAGTGTCTTATCCAGTGCACCTATGGTGAGAAGGGAGGCAAAAGAATTCCCTGGAAGCTCAAGGTCAGCTCACCTGCTGAACCCAGCAGTGAACAACTGAGACTCTGCCTCAGACAAGATGGAAGTTAAAGACTGACACCCCAAGTTGTCCTCGGACACACACACACACACACACACACACATACACCCCTGCTTTCACACATGAACGTGTACCTATACAGTAAAAAAGAAAACATTTAGGCTGTAATGACATCTAAAGCAAACAAACAAAAAACAACTGTGACAACGGCACTGGAGCCTTATCGTTAGTCATTTGAAGAGCGTCTAGTTTGTTTTTGTTTTAATACAGTTTATGTTTAATATGTGTGTGTGTGTGTACATATATATATATATTTTTTTGGTTTTTCAAGGTAGGGTCTCACTCTAGTCCATGCTGACCTGGAATTCACTGTGTAGTCTCAGGGTGGCCTCGAACTCACGATGATCCTCCTATTTCTGCCTCCCAAGTGCTGGGATTAAAGGTGTGTGCCACCACGCCCGGCTAAAATAATTTTTTCAGTATCTTTAAAAAAATTTTTTATTTATTTATGTGCAATCAGAGAGAGAGATAGAAGAGCAGCAGACAGAGAGAATGGGCACGCCAGGGCCTCTACCCACTGCAAACAAACTCCAGATGCATGTGCCCCTTGTGCATCTAGCTTACGTGGGTCTTGGAGAATCGAATCGGGATCCTTTAACTTCGAAGGCAAACGCCTTAACCACTAAGCCATTTCTCCAGCCCTAAAATAATTTTTAACTTAGAAAAGGCAATCAATGTCTGTGAGAAAACGGACTTTCTTTTGGATTTTTTTTTTGTGTGTGATCATTATGAGTGATTGCTTTTCCTTTTTCTGAGTTTCACATTCTTCTTTTGTTCTAAAACTTATACTGACATATTGCTTTGACAATCATAGTATGTTTTGTTTTCCTGAGGGGGGAATAACTTATAATGCTGTTTAGTTTTTTTTTTTTTTTTTTTTTGTTTTGCAAGGTAGGGTCTCACTCCGGTCCAGGCTGACCTGGAATTAACTATGTAGTCTCAGGGTGGCCTCGAACTCTTGGCGATCCTCCTACCTCTGCCTCCCGAGTGCTGGGATTAAAGGCGTGCGCCACCACGCTCGGCTTGTTTAGTTTTATACTATTGGTGTGTTGGTGAATTTTCAAACTATGTGCTAACTGCAATAAATTATATGAATTAAGAGAAAAAAAGAAAACATTTAAAAATCAAGTCTGGAAGCCGGGCGTGGTAATGCACGCCTTGAATCCCAGCACTTGGGAGGCAGAGGTAGGAGGATCACTGTGAGTTCAAGGCCACCCTGAGACTACGTAGTGAATTCCAGGTCAGCCTGGACCGGAGTGAAACCCTACCTTGAAAAACCAAAAAACAAAAAAAAAAAAAAAAAAAAAAAAATCCAGTCTGGGAGAAGGAGAGATAGCTTGATGGGCATTGCTTTCAAACCTGCCACCTCAAGCTCAACCCTCGGTGCCCACATAAAGACAGATGCAAAGTGGCACACACATCCATAATCCTCACATGCCTACAGGAAAGGGAGGTGGAGCCAGGAGAACCTGGAAGCTTACAAGTGTCACCAGCAAGAGCCCCTGTCTCAAAAGAAGGTGCAAGGGGGAGGAGAAAGACCCTGAAGGTGTCCTTTGACTTCCACATGTGTGCGAGGCACATGTGCACCCCTATACACATCATACACACAGGCATATGCATAAACAAATAAATATAGAAGAAAACTTAAAAAAAAAAAACAAAAAACAAGTCTTGAGGGATGGGTCGCATAGGAGGCTCTGGATTTGATCCTCAGCATCACCCGCAAGAAAAGAAATCAGTTCTTGTAAGAAACATGCAGTTGGAGTTAGATTAAGGCGGTCTAGAAAACACCTCTACTGTTCAGTTTTTAAATTCAAGTTCCGGGCCAGGCATGGTGGTGCATGCCTTTAATCCCACCCAGCACTTGGGAGGCCAAGATGGGATTGCATTGCCATGAGCTCAAGATCACTCTGAAACTAGAGAGTGAATTTCAGGTCAACCTGGTCTAGAGTGAGACCCTACCAAAAAAAAAAAAGCTCAAGTCCCAGGTGGGAGCCAAGAACACAGCTCAGTGGTAGCATGCTCGCCTAACATGCTTGAGTCCCTAGGTTCAATTTCCAGCACTCAGGTCAGGGGAAGTCCAAGCTGGGTGTGGGAGCTCATGTTTGGAATCCCAGCACTTTGAAAGCTAAGTAAGGTAGGAGGACTGCAGAGAGTTCAAGGCCAGCCCAGCCTGGCATACATAGTTGAGTTCCCGTATAGCTGCGGCTACAGTGTATAGCCCGTTTCAAAAGCAAGAAAACAAACAAAGACCAGAGTCCAGAAAATTTCCCTTGGAACAGACACGTTGAAATGGTTAGTCAACCACCTATACGGGAGCCAATTTATATTTTAAAATAATAGTAATGAAGCTGGGCATGGTGGCACACGCCTTTAATCCCAGCACTTGGGAGGCAGAGGTAGGAGGATCACCATGAGTTTGAGGCCACCCTGAGACTACACAGTGAATTCCAGGTCAGCCTGAGCTAGAATGAGACCCTACCTCAGGAAAAAAAAAAAAAATAGTAATGACGTTAAATGAGAGAAACGCACACTACCCAAGAACAGAAACAAAGGCTAGGGAGTTTTTCACCACTATTCAGGGGCTCTCTCAGTGCCCTCCCCCCAGACCTTCAAGTGCCACTTTTGCCTGGGACCGCTCTCATACTACACTTCACCCCCCACTTCCCTTGGCTTTAGGTGGGTGACCCTGGGAGGCACAGGCTGACTTACCACTTCAGCTCCTCCACCTTGTTTTCCCCATATCTTCTCAATTGTGTGTCCAGGGTGACATTTTTCAAGCTCCTTGTTTGCTGAGGACCTGAGTCTAAGCCTGCTTGGCCGCTCACTGCTGACTGTAAATGTCACTTTTAGATTAACCAGTCCCTGCTGTTTAAAAATATCCCCAGAGCATTTAACCTTCAAGGCACTGAGCAGTGGCAATGACACCACCTATTAGGGTGGTGCTGGCCACTCTAGGGACAGTTGCTACCTCAATCCCTGGCTTGCCTTACTTCAAAATTCAGAGACATAAGAGCCATCTAAAGTCTAAGGTGTCCTGAGCAAAAAGGAGACAGTCATTTTTTCCTACCTGTAACAGGCTGTCTACTGGTGGCTTGTTAGTTGACAAGCGAGCCTACAGTGAATGCAGAAGTAGCCTCTTGGGTACTCTACCTTACAAGGTTTGGGGAAACCCTGTGGAATTGCGTCCCCTAATTGAACATTTTTTTAAAAGATATTTTATTTATTTGAGAGAGAGAGGAAGAGGCAGAAAGAGCAAATGGGCGCACGCCAGGGCCTCCAGCTATTGCAAACAAACTCCAGATGCATGCACCCCCTTGTGCATCTGGCTTATGTGGGTCCTGAGGAACTGAACCCAGGTCCTTGGGCTTTGCAGGCAAATGCCTTAACCACTAAGCCATTTCCCCAGCCCTGAACATTTTTGATTTCTTGGGACTAGCAGATTACAGAACTCTCTCTTTTTGTGATTTTTCGAGGTAGGGTATCGCTCTGGCCCAGGCTGACCTGGAATTTACTATGTAATCTCAGGGTGGCCTTGAACTCACAGCGATCCTCCAACCTCTGCCTCCGGAGTGCTGGGATTAAAGGGGTGCGCCACCACATCCGGCTCTTAAAAAACAAAAAAAAAAACAAAAAACTGTCTCCCTGAGGAGTTATTAGAGTTAATGATTGCTGGGGGAGAGGAAAGACGTTTTCTTTAGTGGTGTAGCCAGTGATAGGCTGTCCATGTTCGAGTAAATAACTCCCACCCAGGCTCATGCAAGCAACCTTAAGACTCAGTGGAGACATACACACACACACACACACACACACACACGCAGAACTAGTAGTAGGAAACAAGTTCAGCAGCAGGTAGGGGACAAGAGAAGAGGGGTGGAAATATGACTAAAATACATATGTATAAAATTTTTTTCTGTAAAAAATTTAGAGGGGGAGGGGACAAAAATCAACTACAACAAATTGTTCTTGAAAATGCCAGAAAGAAAGGCTAACTAGCCGGGCATGGTGGCCCACGCTTTTAATCCCAGCACTCAGGAGGCAGAGGTAGCAGGTTCGCCATGAGTTCAAGGCCACCTAGAGACTACATAGTGAAGTCCAGGTCAGCCTGGGCTAGAGTGAGACCCTACTTCACCCCCCAAAAAAAGGCTAAGTAAAAAAAATTAATGAAACAAAAACCCATTAAAAAATAACAAAAACTGAACAAAAAACAAAGCTCCTGCCAGGTTCTGCATTGGTTGGCTTGGCCAGAGCTGAGCAGAACAGAGCAGAGAAAGCCAGACCATGCTGCAGTCACAGAGTGTTCTGAGACATGTGGGACAAAGGCCACCTCCAGGTCCCAACCCCAGCAGGCGGCAGGCCAGGAACACCACACGCACAAGTGTGCTGTGCTCAGACAGGGGGAAGAGTAGTGTGGCCTGGGATTCCTGTAAATGAGCATGTGTAACAGTGAAGAACTAGAGGAAGCCAAAAATGGGCAAACCTTGAACCTGCTTCCCTGCCACACCACCGAGGCAGGGCCTCACTCTAGCCCAGGCTGACCTGGAACTTACTCTGTAGTCTCAAGCTGGCCTTGAACTTACATCGATCCTCCTACCCCTGCCTCCCGAGTGCTAGGATCAAAGGCGTGTGTCACCATGCCTGGCTTGAGCCCTGGGTCTTGACAGAACCATTTCCAGAACTGTCTCACCTGCTTCGTGGCAGGTGTCACCACCTGAGTACTTCCTCTGTGGGCTTATTTCCAACAAGGAAAAAGAATGAACAAATACTGGGCTTCTTGGTATTTTCGCCACTGAACTTGGGAACAGGAAGTGGCAAACAGTCCCTGGTGCATGGGCATGCATACACAAGCGCAAATAAGTAAATAAAACGAAATAAAGAGGAACTTTGGAAATCACCTCTCCCAGAAAGCCATCTGTAACTCAAGGACATTTTAGGAGATTTTAGAAAATTCCATCAGCCGGGCATGGTGGCTCACGCCTTTAATCCCAGCACTTGGGAGGCAGAGGTAGGAGGATCACCCTGAGTTCGAGGCCACCCTGAGACTACATGGTGAATTCCAGGTCAGCCTGAGCTAGAGTGAGACCCTACCTCAAAAAAAAAAAAATAAATAAAAAATAAAAATCCATCAAACACATTCCTTCCCAGTCTTGAGGACACAGCTTAGCGGTAGAGTTCTTGCCTAGCATGTGCAAGGCCCTGGGTTCTATTCCCAACACCCCACATGTGTACACACACACAATCATCCTCCCCAGCGACTGAGTTAAATACCATTTGGGCAAGATGTGACAGTGGCGAGACTACTAGGCTTTGTAATTAGGCTGGTGTTTTTTTTTTGTTGTTGTTTTGTTTTTTGTGAGGTAGGGTCTCACTCTGGTCCAGGCTGACCTTGAACTCTCAGCGATCCTCCTACCTCTGCCTCCCGAGTGCTGGGATTAAAGGCGTGCGCCACCACGCCCAGCTAGGCTGTAGTTTTTAAAATACTTTATTTTTATTTACTTGAGAGAGAATGAGGCAGAATTGGCGTGTCAGAGCCTCCAGCCACTGCAAACGAACTCTATCTGTCCATTTAGCTTACACGGGTCCTGGGGAATTGAACCGGGATCCTTTGGCTTTGCAAGCAAATGCCTTAACTGCTAAGCCATCTCTCCAGCCCTAGGCTGTAGTTTGATCCTTGCTCAACCACTCACACCTTTGAGTCTTTCATCACCATCACCATATGGTTGATATCAACACTACACTTCTAGCACAGGGGTTTGCTTGTAACAGCCCCTTTTTTTGGGGGGGGGGTATTATGTGTGGTATATGCATGTATGGAGATGCACGAAGTGTGCAGACAGGCCAGAGGAGGGTGTTGGGTGTCCATCACTCTTCTGCTTTAATTCTCTGAGACAGAGTTTTCCCTTCAACCTAGAACTTGCCCTTTTGGCTAAACCAGTTATAGCCAGCAAGCCCCAGAGATTCGCTTGTCTGCTCCTCAAACAGTGCTGAGGTTACAGGTGTGCCCAGCCCTTTTACACAGGCACTGATCGACCTCAGATCCTCACGCCCGACAGCAAGTACTCTTCTTACCCATGGAACCATCTCCCCAAACCCTCTCTTTTTTTCCATTTGTTCTGTCGAAACAAAGTCTCAGTGTAGCCCAGGCTGGCCTTGAACTCAGCAATCCTACCTCAGCCTCTGGAGTTGCTAGAGTTCTAAGAGTGAGCAATCATGCTTGAATAATGAGTTCTAGGCAGGCTAGTGAATGAGATCCTGTCTCCTAAAAAAAAATACAGGCGGGCGTGGTAGTGAACACTTTTAATCCCAGCACTCGGGAGGCAGAAGTAGATCGCTGTGAATTCAAAGCCACCCTGAGACTACATAGTGAATTCCAGGTCAGCCTGGACTACAGTGAGACCCTGCTGCAACAAAACAAGAAAATTGAACACACCATGAAATTCACTTTCACAGACTAGTTACCAAGATGCAGCTCTGTCCAATCTTCTTTGAACCCTTTAAAAATGTACATACTGGGACTGGAGAGATAGCCTAGTGGTTAAGGTGCTTGCATGCCAAGCCAAAGGACTCGGGTTCTATTCACCAGGACCCATGTAAGCCAGATGCAGAAGATGACCCATGAGTCTGGAGTTCATTTGCAGTGGCTGAAGGCCCTGGTGCATCCATAGACTCTCTCTCAAAGAATCAAATTATTTAAAAATATGTAGATACTTTCTACAAAGTACACTGTGTACGTGTATGAAAATGTCAAAATGAAACCCACTATGTCTTTAGCTCTTTCATCAAACACAAAAATATTAATAGTAGACCCAGTGTGGCGTCACATGCCTTTAATCCCAACACTCAACTAAGTACTTGCTGCACAAACATGAGGATATGAACTCATTCCCAGGGCTTACCAGGAAGCTAATTTAGCCTAATTGACGAGTTCCTGGTTCAGGGAGACCTGCCTCGGAAGGTAGTGACTTAGTGTGGGGCGTGGCATCACATGCTTTTAATCCCAGCATTTGGGAGGCAGAGGTAGGAGGATCTCTGTGAGTTTGAGGCCATACCTGAGACTACAGAATGAATCCCAGGTTAGCCTGGACTAGAACAAGACCCTACCTCAAACAAAAAAGTAGGATGCTGACCTCTAGCCTCCACACACATGTGCATATACACACCGCACATGAAAACCCATGAAAAAGATTTTCTATGTAAAATGTTCTATGTATATATCACTCCCCAATATCCTTTTTTCTTTCCTTCAGTTTCAGTTCAGACAGGGTTGCACTATTTAGCACAGGCCAGCCTCAAAGTTTAGATCCTCCTGCCTCTGCCTCCCGAGTGCTTGGGTCACAAATGCATGTGCCACTGTTTTTGTTGGATGTACCCTCTTGCCTCAATAGTCCTTATATGGTTATATGCTTTGGTCAGGTAGATGGAACCCAGGGGCCTGCTGATAGACCCTGTTATTGCTTACTTCCTCTTCAAACACCAGGGAGGAACATCCAAATCCTTGATTCCCAGGACAGAGTACAAGCTGTGGCAGGACGAGGCAGAACACAGCCAGGGTGGGCATGCTCTCGAGACCCCCAAAGGCACACCTCTCCCGACAGAAGCTGTCCCTGTGGAGCCCCAAAAGACCACAACCTTGGATGGCTGCCCCTAGCCATGCGTCAGAGTGCTCCAGGCCAGCAATGGGCTGGAGCTTTTGGAAGCCTTGCAGGGCAGTGGACGAATCTGTTGAGGGCTGCCCTTCTGCGGTCAATGGTTGTCTTGGCGATCACGGAGGTACAGGGGCACCTCAACGAAGAACAGCTGGAAAGAAGCCAAACCTCAACCATCTTTTATTATCAAACTTAAGCGGGGAGTCGTTCTTTCACCCGCTCCACTGAGAGCCAGGCTGGAGGTACAAACCCAATAGATTGTCACTTTAAAAAAATTATATATGTATCTGCCCAAGCACTTTATAAAAATACAACATTATCCAGTGTTACAGAAAAATAAGTAATCCCCAGCCCATAACAAAATAGCACCCTAGGTTGGATTCCCAGTACTACAAAAATTAAAAAGCATTTGGCAGTTTGTGTCACAGTAAAAATCCCAACTCTGCATAGTGCTAGGAGCAAACACCCCTCATTGAAAAACAAAAACCCCTTTCTTCCCGTGTTCAACTTCAACCACTTATTGCAGGAAAGACTCAAGGAGCCAGGGTGGAGGCCAGTGGCTCCTGCCCTCTGTGAAGGCTCACAGCAGTCCCCTCTGCTATAGTCAGGAGCCAGATTTCCAGAAACTCTCCCAATACCCTTGTGCTTCTTCAGGGACAGGCCCAAGAGCTCCTGGAAAGAGAACACTGGACCAGACACCTTGTAACCTGTAAGTCTGACCTATCAGGGAAAAAGAAGTAGCGACTATGAGGATCAAAGTTATAGATCACCCCCCAACCCAAAGGTAGTTAAGGGCTCATTGTGGGTCAAGCCAGCCCTGCCTTGTTTGGGACCTTCCCCTCATCCTTCCTGGAGGGCTCAACGCAGACTGTGAAAGGAGGTCTGGCTGTAAGAGCAGGGAAACTGTCGGTGACTTTGTAACAGTAGCAGCTCTTCCAAACCGCTGGCACAGACAGACGCCCCTCAGTGCAGGTCACAGCGCTTTCCAGTTGATGGGCTTCTTGCCCGACTTCTGCAGCAGCTCGTTGGCTTTGGAAAAATGTCTACATCCAAAGAACCCTCTGTACACTGACAACGGGGAGGGGTGGGCCGTCTGCAGGACATGGTGCCGCTTCTGAAAAAGTATGAGTAAAAAGGCAGGCTGGGACTAGAAGACTATGCCTGGTGCATCTCAGACAGCTGCGTAACCCTTCTGCCCGGTCTAAATGATCCAAAGTGAATATGCCTTCAGTTTTAGAATAGTTCATAGGACCATTCCGCTTGAAGAGCGACTGCCTCTGCTAGACTCTGAGGACGCAGAGGACAGTGTCTCTATTCAATTGTTTCATGCCTGGACCTTACTGCCCAGGAGTTCCTGCTACGACTGCACTTGGATCACGACTGCTGAAGTGGGCCATGATGCACGTACATACAGGAAGGTATGTAACAGGGCTAACTGCCGTGTGGCTGATAACTAACTTTAAATCCAGCCAGTTAAGGGCGTGAAGTGTTGATCAAGTGTCTTCCAGTGACACCTGCTAGAACAAGGTCAAGCTACATATACCGACAGGGGAAGATGATTTCCATTTCCCCCCACTTTCTGAAATGTGGCTCTGGGACTCTGACCTTGTGCATGGTGGGGACAGGCAGGGGGTGGAAACAGCTTATTGAAGAAAATGACCAATACTATAGGGCATGACTTTGCTCTACTGTCAAGCACCTCATCACAAAAATAAAGAGTATTTTGATTTTTAAAATGTCTGCTGTCATCGTGGTTATCTGGGCTGGGAGATAGGACACCTTTTTTATTTCCCTCTCTATTCTTTCCTATATTTATGTGTATTTTCTTTTTTCTTTTTTTTGAGGTAGAGTCTCACTCTAGGCTAGTATGACCTGGAATTCACTATGTAGTCTCAGGGTGGCCCTGAACTCATAGCAATCCTCCTACCTCTGCCTCCCAAGTGCTGGGATTAAAGGCGTGCACCACCACACCCAGCTTATATATATATTTATATTTCCTTCCGTCCTTTCGCAGAGAGGCAGATAGAGAATTGGCACACCAGGGCCTCCAGCTGCTGCATATGCACCCACCTCGTCCATCTGGCTACATGTGTCCCGGGGAATCAAACATGGGTCCTTTGGCTTTGCAGGCAAGCCATCCCCTCCATCCCTCTTTTCTACATTTATTTTTAAGTATTTTTATTTATTTTCAAGAAGAGAAAGGAGAAAGAGAGAAGGAGGAAGGGAGGGAGGGGACATACCAGGGCCTCTAGCTCCTGCAAATGGACTCAGATGCATGTACCACTTTGTGCATCTGGCTTTTACATGGGTACTAGGGAACCGGACCTGGGTCATTAGGCTTTGCAGGCAAGTGCCTTAACCACTGAGGGTTTAGGGACACAAAACCTGAAGCTCTGTGGGGCAGACTTGACTCATTCATTGTTACTTTGAGTCTGTCTCTCTTGAACCCAATACAAAAACAGGTAAGTGTAACGGTCTTTGTGAAGAACACTCATGACTTCGTGCCTGACACAAAGTTCGTTCCCTATCACTGCCCACTTCCAATGTATCACAGCCCCCGGGGAGCCCTTGGCTTGCTGAATACTCAACTCCTCTCCTGCTCTCCTTTCTCTACCTCTGCCCCACAGTCTCTCCTCACTCACTACCACTAATCCACCCTGGTTGTTCTATAGAGAAAGGCAGGCATTTCTGGCCCAGGAGTGGAAGCAGGATTGGGACATTTCTTCAGAGACTGGATTCCCTGACGGACAGCACTGAATGGGACAAGAGAACAGATGATCTGAGGATGACATCTGTCCTGGTCCCTATCTCAGTGACCAGGCGCCCAGTGGGTGTGTCAGGAGTGGCTGGGGAAGAACGGAGGCAGCAAGCTGGCGGGGAGGTAGAGTGCGCACGGAAAGTGCGTCTGGGCTTTCGCGAGCAGAGCTCAGGCTTAGTGGCTGCCACTCACTGATGGTGCTATCGTGCGTGGGGAGGTGACAACTGCGGTTCAGAGGATTTCCTGTTTTCTGCATGAACCCACATTCCTCGCAAGCAGGACACCTGCCTCATTTGTCACGTACTGCATCATGTTCCAGGAGCGGTACCCGGGAGGACCTGTGAGTCCTTGTGCTCAGTACAGACTTACACGTTTTTTAAGGGGGGGAAGAGGGAAGGAGGGAGAGAGAGAATTGAAGTGCCAGGGTCTCAGCCATTGCAATCAAACTCCAGAGGCTTGTGCCACCTAGTGGGCATGTGCGACCTTGTGCTATCACCTTTGTGCGTCTGGCTTATGTGGGAGCTGGAAAGCCGAATGTGGGTCCTTAGGCTTTGCAGGCAAGCGCCTTGACCCCCAAACCATCTCTCCAACCCCAGGTTTACACCTTTATTACTAAGTGTGGTAAGGCAGGAATTGACTGGTATCTTCCTCACACCATTCCCACCACTTGTCTGAGCCTGCCTGGTTTTCAATGGGAAATACAATTCTAATTTAATACCTCACTCATCTCTGCCTCCTGAGTGCTGCTGGGATTACAGTCAGGAGCCACCACACCTGAGTAAGATTCATTCTGTAACATATTTTCTGTAAGCAGGGATTCCTAGATTGTCCATATGGAGAAGTATTAAAAAAGACACATACTCTGGGCTTGAGAGATGGCTTAGTGGTTAAGGCACTTGCCTGTGAAGCCTAAGGACCCAGGTTCGATTCCCCAGTACCCACATATGCCAGATGCCTAAGGTGGCACATGTGTCTGGAGTCTGTCTGTAGTGGTTGGAGGCCCTGGCTCATCCATTCTCTCTAATAAATGATAATAAAAGTAAATTTGAAAAGATACATACCCTATCAATGGCACTGCCCTTCTTCTGAGCATAGGAGCCCCACAGCAAGAAAACAAGGCCACTTAGGTTCTGATTGAGCCATGACACCACGGCATCGGTGAACTGCTCCCAACCCCGCTCCTTATGGGAGTTGGCTTGATGGGCCCGGACCGTGAGGACAGCGTTGAGGAGGAGAACACCTACAAACACAGGGGGAGAAGAGGGTTAGAAGCGACTCACATGCAGCAGCAAAGACAGTGCATGATCCAACCACTCACTGGCCTGAAGCCAGAGCAAAGAAATGAAATTGGGCCATAAAGTGTTGGGCTATGGCCAGTGGTGGTGACCTCCTAGGAAGATTCAGAGGACATTTTTACTTGCACCTTGGCCCCTTTGGAATCGTCCAGGCTCCAGTAGTAAACACAGGTTATGTGTCGACAGAAGTGTAAAAACAAAACAAACAAAAAAGTCATAAATGATATGGAACAACCTCAGAAAATAATAGGCCCTAATATTTCACCAAAACAAAAACAAAGCACAAGAAATTAAGACTGGGCTGGAGAGACGGTTCAGGGGTTAAAGGCACTTGTTTGCAAAACCTGGTCGACTGGGTTCAATTCTCCAGTCCCCACCTAAAGCCAGGTGCACAGAGTGCTGTATGCATCTGGAGTTCATTTGTAGTTGACAGGAGGCCCAGGCATGCCTGTACTTTCTTTCTCTTAAATACATCAATAAAAAATTAAAAAGAAATAGGCATGGTGGCATACACCTTTAATCCCAGCACTAGGGAGACAGAGTAAGTAGGACTGCCATGAGTTCAAGACCACCCCGAGACAACAATTCCAGGTCAGCCTGGATCAGAGCAAGACACTACCTCAAAAAACCAAAAACAAAACAACAACAAAAAGCCAGGCGTGGTGACACACAGCTTTAATCCTAGCACTCGGAAGGTAGAGGTAGAAGGATTGCTCCAAGTTCAAGGCCAGCCTGAGACTTATAGTGAATTCCAGGTTAGCAAGGGCTCAAGTGAGACCCCACCTCAAAAAAAAAAAAAAAACAAAATAAACAGGGTGTGGTGGTGCCTGCCTTAAATCCCAGTACTCGGGAGGCAGGGGTAGGAGGATTACCAAGAGTTCAAGGCCACCCTGAGACTACATAGTGAATTCCAGGTCAACCTGAACTAGAGTGAGACTCTAACTCAAAAAACCAAAACCAGGTAGCCGGGCGTGGTGGCGCACGCCTTTAATCCCAGCACTCGGGAGGCAGAGGTAGGAGGATTGCCGAGAGTTCAAGGCCACCCTGAGACTACATGGTTAATTCCAGGTCAGCCTGGACCAGAATGAGACCCTACCTCGAAAAACCAAAAAAAAAAAACAAAAAAAAACCCAAAACCAATCCCACCCCCGCAAAAAAATAAATAACTAAATAAATAAAACAAGGGCTGTACAGATGGCTTAACGGCTAAGGCATTTGCCTGCAAAACCAAAGGACCCAGGTTCGATTCCCCGGGACCCACATTAGCCAGATGCACAAGGGGGCGCACGCATCTGGAATTTGTTTGCAGTGGCTGGAGGCCCTGGGCGCGCCCATTCTCTCCCTGCATTTCTGTCAGATAAATAAATAAATAATATTTTAAAAAATTAAAAAGAAGGAGAAACCAAGACGAAGCATTCTCTTCTTCTGCTGGTTATAGAAATCTTGGAGACAGGCGTCACACATGCATAAACCACACACGCCACAGAAGCGTAGGCCACCCACGAATGGTCAGCATCAGGTGAGGTTGATGCATAAGTTCACGTCACTAGCAACAGGCGCAAACATGCAAATTCCAAGACATGGGAAGAACAGTGACCACAAGATCCAACAGATATTTAATACAGTACGTCAAGCAGCCCAGGAAGACTACGGGCCCAGAGTCAACCCAGCCAGGCTCAGCTTACCTTGTTTGGCCCACCCAGACAAATCTCCATGGCCAGGATGAACGAAACCATCTATGTCTGTGGACAGCTCTTTGTAAATGTTTTCCAAACTGCAAACAAGCCAGGAAACAAAACATACACACAAAACAGAAATCTTAAATTCAACTCATCTTCATGCTAGTGTGAAAGATTAGAGACTTTAAAGCCAGGCCTTGGAAGGACAAGGCAAGCTTATGGCACTGCATGGGACAAACATCCCAAGTTCGTGTGACTGGTCAATCTACCCACGTCCTCTACTGGGCTCTGTGCTGGGATTCAGTGAACAGAATAGCACTGAAGACCTAAGCCAACTAGCACACCTCCCCACTGATGAGTTCCGTCCATGTTATGTCTGAACATACACATGTGGAACATGACCCAGAGCAGTGATTCTGTACCAGGAGTGGCTGTGCCCTTAGACTTCCTGTAGTACACAGGACAGCACCTACTCCCCATGGTGAAGAAAGGCCCAGTGCCAGGCGAAGAGCCTCAAGAGGTGGCACCTGCAATTTGTGAGGCGCGCATCTGAAAGTGACTGATGCTGGACCAGTGCCATCTGCAAAGCAACTGTACCTGGGCGGAGGCGGAACCGGTCTTTGGACACTGAAGCACAGCCCATGAGCTTGATTGGGTCCGTGATAGGGATCCTGTCCCAGGATGACAACCTTCACCTGTGGGACACAGGGAGACAAGGAATTAAACACCTGCTGAGACCCTCACAGAGGGAAATGACAAGGAAGCCTACCTCCTACCCCAGCGGAGAACCCCCCAATGGCACCATTCTTCCCACTATCAAATTCAGTGTTCATCTAACAGCCCCACCTCCTTTCTAACCTCCACACAGGCTGGGTAGTAAATACAGAGGACCAAGGTGGTGCAAAGCACTTGCTTGTCAAGCCCGCCAGCCCAGATTTAGTCTTCACAAAAAAATGGTATGAGCCTCTGGCATTATTTGCAGTAGCAAGAGGCTTAGCATGCCCAGACACACATGTAAAAATACATACATACATTTCTACAAGTACACCTGCTCCAAAACAAACAAAAAGACAACCAGGAGAGATGGCTGTCCCATCCTGAGTTAGATTCCCCCAACCCCCATTTACCTACAATGCTGGTGACCAAGCTCAAGGGCCTTACACACTGGAGGCAGGAACTCTACCGCATTTCTAGTTACCTATGTAATTTGGGTCCCCTGCTGCATACTTTGGGCAGCCTTCAAGTCAATACAGCACTCATGGGCAGTAGGCTGATTTCCTATTACAGGAAGACATTACTGCGAGCTCCTGCACAGACCTCTCTTGACAGAGGAGCTGTCAGCCAGAGGAAAGCATTTTAGTCTTCACAGGTCTGTGCTCGGCAACGTGACAATGGTCCCCCACCAGCAGGAGAGACGGTGCTTGCTGCCTTATAATCTGGAACGAGTGACACCAGGATCATGAGGCCATGCCACAGGGCTGTGAGAGTAGGTGGCAAAATAATGCCTGCCTCAGGAAGCATTGAGAAGTGGGCCCACTTTGTCCCTGTTCTGTCTGGAACCTTCTCTAATGGCCAATGCCTTATATCCTTGAAAGCCAGCTGCATAAGCTTTTTAAAGTTCAAAAATGAAGGAGCAATTAAAAAAACAAAAAGGAAAAGCTGGATGTGGTGGCGCACGCCTTTAATCCCAGCACTCGGGAGGCAGAGGTAGGAGGATCACATGAGTTCAAGGCCACCCTGAGACTACATAGTGAATTCCAGGTCAGCCTGAACTAGACTGAGACCCTTCCTTGGAAAATTAAAAAAAAAAAAAAAGTGGGGGCTGGAGAGATGGATTGGCCGTTAAGATGCCTGCCTGCCTGCCAAGCCTAAGAACGCCCATTGGATCTCCAGGTCCCATGTTCAGCCAGACGCAAAAGTGACCCAAGTGTACAATGCCAACAAGGGGGCGCACACACCTGGAGTTAGCTCACAGTGGCTAAGAGGCCATTGCACACCCATTCTCTCTCTCAAAAAAAAAAGAAAAAATGAAGGAGTCGGATGTTTGAAATTTTTGCTCTCAGGACAACATTGTGAAATGTCCTAAGTAGAGGTGGGGCTGCTATGTGAAGACGGCTTATGTTCCTACTTCACTGTTACTTGATTTAATGCGTTTGCCAAATCCCTGCTGCCTTGTATAGTTAAGAAAACCAAAACCTCAAGCCCTTTAGGTAAGCAGACACTAAGCATATCACAGGGTGACTTGCAACAGGTGGCTTACATGGGTACTGAGGAATTGAACCTGGGTCATTAGGCTTTGCAGGCAAGTGCCTTAATTGCTGAGCCATCTCTTCAGCCATGTTCTTTTTAAGCTTACTTTTATGAGAAAGAGAAAGAATTAACGGCTATGCCAGAGCCTCTTGCCACTGCAAACTCTAGGTGCATGCCCCACTGTGCATGAGTACTAGGGGAATTAAACATGAGCCAGCAGGCTTTGCAAGCAAATGCCTTTACCACAATTTCCTCACCCACCTTTTTTTGAGACTGCGTCTCATGAAGCCAAGAATGACTAGCAATTACCAATCCTCCTGCTTCCATTTCCCAAGTGCTGGGTTTACGCATGTTGCTATGCTTGGCTTCTTTTTGCCCACAACATATATTTTATGTGCATTTCTAAATATAAAGATGCTTACTTCCTCAGCCCTATTAGCTCATTAATAAGATAAACAAAAATTGATTAGTAATCACAGAAACAACCTACGTAATTTTTTGTTTGTTTGTTTTATTTTTCTGAAGTAAGGTCTCACAATAGCCCAGGTTGACCTGGAACTGACGCTGTAGCCTCAGGCTGGCCTCAAACTCATGACAATCTTTCTGCCTCAGGATTGAAACTAAAAGCATGTCCCACTATTCCTGGCTTGATTTTTAACTTTTTTATGGGCAATCTTCATATCTGAACATAATATAACTTAATCAGATCCCCTCCCAATACCTTTTGTATTGAAAGAAAGGGGAACCCCTTTCTTCTGCTGCACTCCTTCCCAAGCAGACTCTCTATTTTGATCAAATTTTTTGTCTTCCTCCATCATCTGTGAGCACATTGTCTGTCTGTCTGTCTATCTATCTATCTATCTATATTTTTTCTTTCTATTTGCTAACAAAGCAGTATACAGTATGGTTAAAAAGAATAAATACCAGGCTGGAGAGATGGCTCAGCAGTTAAGACACTTGCCTACAAAGATTGACAACCTGGATTTGACTCCCCATGTAAAGCCAGATGTACAAGGTAGTACATGCACCTGGAGTTCATTTTTAGTGTCTGGAAGCCCTGGTGCACCCATTCTCTCTGCTTACAAAGAAAGTACATAAAAAAAAAAAATTATATAGGACTGGAGAGATGGCTCAGCAGTTAAGGCAACTGCCTGCAATGCCTAACCACCTGGGTTCAATCCCCCGCCCCCCCCCACCCATGGTAAAGCCAGATGCACAAAGTGTTATATTCATCTGGAGTTCATTTGCAGTGGCTAGAGGTCTTGGTGCACCCATTCTCATTCTCTCCTTGCAAATAAATAAATAGATTTAAAAGATTAAAAAAAAATTATAGGGCTAGTGCTTGGGTGGGGCATGGTGGCACACGCCTTTAATCCCATCACTCAGGAGACAGAGGTAGGAGGATCGCTGTGAGTTCAAGGCTACCCTGAGACTACATAGTGAATTCCAGGTCAGCCTGGGCTAGAGTGAGACCCTACCCAGAAAAACAAACAAGTAATGCGTGCGCGCACTTATGGATGTATGAATGAATAAACACTGATAGGAATGCAACTCAGTGGTAGCATATTGGCCTGTACATCCAAGGCCCTGTGTTCAAACCTCAGCATCACAAGAAAACAAGGAACAAACACAAAAATAAGGGCAAATCTAGGCTGAAATAATCACCCCCATAATCTTAGGACTATTTAGTACTGAACTTACCGTAGATTAACTTCAGTGTCTATAAATGAAAACTATCTGTGGCTGGGGAAATTGCTCAGGGCTTAAAAGCACTTCTTGCCATTCTCTCTCTCTCAAATAAATAAATAAGAATCCCCCTGCTCCACCCCCAAGTCAAGTCATCAACTGTACTTACATCTCTTATGTCACACATTTGGGTCCATGTGAAGACTTGGTTCGGGGGTGGATAGATGGTGTAATGTTTTCTTTCTTCTGCAACAAATCCCATTAGCTGATTTAAAAGACAAGCTAGATTTAAAATCAGAGTCTCATTTGGAAAGCAAAAGAAAGTTTCTCAGGAAAGCTACCTGTAGCCTCATTTGACATTTTCGATCCAAACTCTTTAAAAACAACATACAAGCCAGGTGTGGTGGTGCATGCCTTTAATCCCAGCACTCGGAAAGCTGAGGTAGGAGGATCGCCTTGAGTATGAGGCCACCCTGAGATCACATAGTGAACTCCAGGTCAGCCAGGCTTAGAGCACAACCCTACTTTGAAAATCCAAAAAAACAAACAAACAAAAAAAAGGCAGTACCTGCTCCCCTTTTAAGTTGCTCAATTACATCAATTCTGTTTACTCAAGACCTGATCAATGCTTATTTGGCCTGTTGCTTTAATTTCCCAATAATGGTATTTCCCCCACTTAATTGCTGTGGGATCTTTTCGTTTGTTTTGTTGACAAAGTCTCACTTGAACCCACAGTGGCCTCCCAACTTGTTCAACAGCTAAGGCTGGCTGGCCTTGAACTTCTGATCCTCCACTCCCCAAGTATTGTACTCTGCCACCCTTTCCTGCAGTGCAAACTACGTGGCTTAAATAAAGGAAGCCACGGTATCACTTTACAGCCCTTCATTTTAATCCACACCAATGTGTGGATTCGAGTCGCCAGGGCATTGAATTTCCCCCTTTTGCAATGCAAAGGGCATTCCAGGCTGGAAAATATGCACCTGTGAGAATAAACAATCCTATCCATGCAGACTTGGTGGGCTACATTATCAGGCCAACTGCTTGCATGCATGCACACTGGACCCCTGGGAGAGGTTCAGTTCCTTCCTTACCTTGATAAAGTAGGGTTTCCCGAACTCTCCGCTGAGTTGCCTTTTCCAGCTGTCACCAAAGCCCTCCGGCACGTTGCGGGCCGCGAGTCTCAGCAAGGCCGCGGCCTTGTTCTTTTGAATCCGGACCAGTTGCTCGGGACTCAAGGGTGAGGACGGAGGGGTACCGGGCTCATCCTGCCCAGCCCGGGCTTTTTTGGCGGGACTGGCCTGTAAAGAGTCGTCGCAGGGACCGGTCACTGACCGCGACCTTCCTTTCCGAGGAGCCCGCAGGCTCCGCGCCAAACCCACCGGCCGATGGCTTAAGATGCCCATAGGTGGAGCAGAAAGGAGCCAAAGCCAAGCGAACCTAGGCCTGGGCCCGGTCCGAAGACGAAATCTGGCAAGATGACCGAACGTGGTGGAGATGTAGCCGCCACCAACTGCGGCCACGATTCCCAGGACCGGGAGACTCACCGCCCAGCGGCCCGAGCGCCCAGCCCCGAGCGTCCTCACGTGGCTTTTTCGCGGCAAAACCCCCAAATCCCGCCCTCCGCTTCACGTGATTGGAAGACGGCCTGATCCGGCGCACGTCGATTGGCTCCGCGGTTCCCTGAGGCTCGTCCTCATTGGCTGGTCCTCCAGCAGCATGGCGCCCATGGGACGCCCGCGGTTGTTTTGAACACGTGAAGGGCTCGGTTTACCGAGTCGCTCCCGCACCCGTGTGTGTGTGTGTGTATCGGGGGGAAGGCGGGGAGTCCCCCCACTTCTCTTCCCCTTTCCCCTCGTCCCTCGCCTCCAGTCCCCGAACGAAGCGACCCTCGCCGTGTCTTACCACCGCATCGCCGTTCTCCTCAGCTACGGCCGCCACGCCGGTCCCCGGGTGAGCCGGCTCGGGGCTGCGGATGCTGCGCTTGCCCGCGGGGCTCGGGGAGAAGAACGAGTAGAGGGTCTTCTGGCCGATCATGCCGGAGCCGACGGCGGAGACCACCTCTCAGGGGAGCTCACTACGGCGCTCAGCGATGGGCTGCCCGGCGCGCTGCGCATGCTCCAAGCAGGGGCTTATCTGGAGGAGGAGGGAGGGGGTTCGGGGAGTAGGGGCGGCGGGAGGCCCAGTGCGCATGTGCAGGAGGGGGCCGAAGCGCACCGGCCCGGGGGATAGGTGGGGCTGACCTCTCTGCTGGAAGGCAATTGCCCTTGGGTTTGTTGTGTTTCCTCTGTCCTTCCGCCCCCCTGTTGGAAAACAAAGTTAAGTACCCTGGATGGAAGTGATGTGAGCCTTTCTCTAATTAATGGTCCGTGGAGCTTATTATCTATGCGTGACATTCTCAATCCACTTTTTTTTTTTAATTACTTTTAGGGTTGGAGAGATGGCTTAGCAGTTAAGGCGCTTGCCTGCAAAGCCAAAGGACCCAGATTGGACTCCCCAGGACCCGCGTCAGCCAGATGTATAAGGTAGCACATATGCTTAGAGTTTTTTTGCAGTGGCTATACGCCCTGGTGCACTCATTCTCACTGTCGCGCGCAATCTCTCTCCGTCTTTCTCTCCCTCCTAAATAAATAAATAAAATATTTGAAATTCTTAAAAATTTTATTTATCAAAGACAAAATGGTCAAACCAGCAGCGCCTCCCTGCCACTGTAAATGAACTACAGACGCATGCGCCACCATGTGCATCTGGCTTTCGTGGAATCTTGGGACATTGAACCAGGGTCCTTAGGCTTCGTGGCCACAAGTGCCTTACCAACTAAGCCATCTCTCCAGCTCCTTATCCACATTTCACTGCCCGTTTTACTGTTGGCAAAGTAGGGTAGTGAAAACTTTGGTCTCACTATAAGGCTTGAGGGGTGACCCTCAGGCCATCATGGACGTTCCTCCAAAAGGCATGGCTGTAGGGGGCTGGAGAGATGGCTTAGCAGTTAAGGCACCTGCCTGCTAAGCCTAAGAAGGCTTGTTCAAATCTCCAGGTCCCAGATTTAGCGTTAGGGCGTTTGCCTGCAAAGCCAAAGGATCCCAGTTAGATTCTCCAGGACCCACACAAGCCAGATGCACAAGGGGGTGGCCGGCCTATTCTCTCCCTTTCTCTCAGCCTCTTTCTCTCAAATTAAAAGAAGATTTAAGTTAGTTGGGTATGGTGGTGCACGCCATGAGTTTGAGGCCACCCTGAGACTACATAGTGAATTCCAGGTCAGCCTGGGAGAAAAAAAAAAAAAAAAAGATTGGTGTAATTTCAGGCTAGCCTCTAACAGCACTGGGATTAAAGGGGTGGCACCTCTTTGTTTGAGGTTTTTGAAAAAGAACTTTGAACAGTGGTCACTAGAGTGAGGATTGATAGCTAAAAGTAGAAAGTGGGGGAATTTTATGGGAGGATGTAATTGCTCTATGCCTTGATTGTGGTGGCCAGACAATACCATACCTTTGTGAAAATTAGCAGTTATGTATTAAGAAACTTCAAAACAAAGACTCCAACCTTGTGGAATTCCACAGTGGAAAGATGAAATAAAATTAAAGAACAACAGTACCTACTAACATTTACTTAGCACAGACTGTTTCTCTCCCACCCTCTCATTCAGTCTTCACAATGCTCTCCTGAAAAAAAAAAAAAAAAAAAAGCATCGTGGGGCGGGGCGTGTAGCACAAGCCTTTAATCCCAGCATTTGGGAGGCAGAGGTAGGAGGATCGCTGTGAGTTTGAGGCCAGCCTGAGACTACATAGTGAATTCCAGGTCAGCCAGGACTAGAGCGAGACCCTACCTCGAAAAACAGAAAAACAAAACAAACAAACAAAAAAAAAACATCGTGGCCCCCACTTTACAGATGTGGTAATTTAGATCCAGGGAGCTTAAGTCACTTGTGGAAGTCTCCACAGCTGGCTGGATTGAAAAAGAACTGTTAGGGATGGGGAGATGGCTTAGCTGTTGCCTGCGAAGCCCAAGGACCCAGGTTCGATTCCCTAGGACCCCCGTAAAGCCGGAGGCACATGTGTCTGGGAATTCGCTTGCAAGTGGCCAAGTCTCTCCCCCTCTCGCTTTCTTGCTCTTTGTCGGTCAAATTTTAAAAGAGGCCGGGCGTGGTGGCACACACCTTTAATCCCAGCACTCGGGAGGCAGAATTAGGAGGATCGCTGTGAGTTCGAGGCCACCCTGAGACTACAGAGTGAATTCCAGGTCAGCCTGGGTTAGAGTGAAACCCTACCTTGAAACACCTCCCCAAAAAGTTTTTAAAGAAAAAGGACATCATGGAAGTTCTGTGGGGTACCCGTACAAAACTTGTTCGCGCCCCGCCCCCCCCCCCCCGCAACAATATGAATGAACACCAAGGTTAACACCAGTGAGAAATGACACCAAAACAAGAATTCATGCGTCAAAGAGGCTCCTTCCTCCACGTCGCGGAACATGAAGTTTAACTGCGGCCAGCAGTACCCGCGATGCAGGGAGCGGCCAAAAGGTGGCGCTGGGAGGCCGGCGGCGGTCCTGCGCCCCTGCGGGCTCGTCCCAGCGTGGCCGGAAGTGCGCGCGGATTTTCACTGCGGAAGAGGTGAGCAAACGTTTCCCTGCCAGCCCCCGCCGCTCCAGTGCGTTTGCAGGACTCGGGGCTGAGCAAGGGTTGGGTGCAGAGAGCCCTCGACACCCAACCCCACGCACGTGTCACAGTTCTTATTTTCTGTCGGAATGGGGGTGCGCAGACTAGATGGCGAGTCACCCCCCCCATCTGTAGATGGCGCCCCTCGTTTTGGTGTTGGAGGTCCGTGGTTAGGTCCTTCTCACCCTGGTGGGTAGGACGCACACTCCTTGCTTCTCTGGGTAACTTTGGGATGTAACCGCAATATAAGCCGGGCGTGGTAGCGCACGCCTTTAATCCCATCACTCGGAAGGCAGAGGTAGAAGGATTGCTGAGAGTTCGAGGCCACCCTGAGTCTACAGAGTGAGTTCCAGGTCAGCCTGGGCTAGAGCTGAGACCCAACCTTGGAAAAAAAAAAATTCGCAGTATAGAAAATAAAAGTATGGAATTTGTGACTTGGAATTTTCTAGGCGATAGGCTCTTAAACATTTTAAATACTTTTTCATTATTTATATTTTATTTTGTTTTTATTAATTTATTTGACAGAGAAAGAGTGAGCCAGAATGGGCGCACCAGAGCCTCCAACCACTGCAAAGAAACATCAAACGCGTGTGCCCCCTTGTGCATCTGGCTAACTCTCTGGGTCCTGGGGGAATAGAACCTGAGTCTTTTGGCTTTGCAGGCAATCCCCTTAACCACTGAGCAATCCCTCCAGCCCGAAGTGTGCAGTTTTTTTTTAAATTTTAGACATTGAACATTCCCATTCCAGCATCCTCTGGAGGATTCCCTGCCCATGAATGGGCTTGTCTGACCCTCTGCTGTCATTGACAGTGGGCTGTTACTTTTTAAAAGACTTTTATTTATTTATTTATTTATTTATTTATTTATTTATTTATTTATTTATTTATTTATTAGAGACAGAGAGAGGGGAAAAAGAGCAAGAATAGGCACGCCAGGGCCTCCAGCCACTGCAAACAAACTCCAGACACAGGCGCCACCATGTGCATCTGGCTTACGTGGGACCTGGAGAATCGAACCGGGTCCTTAGGCTTTGCAGGCATGCACCTTAACTGCTAAGCCATCTCTCCAGTCCACCTCTTCATTATTTATTTGCAAGCAGAAAGAGATGTATGTGCGTGTGCCAGGGCCTCTTGCCACTGCAAATGAACTCCTGATGCATGCCTCCCTCCCACAAAAAAAAAAAAATATATATATATTTCAAGGTATGGTCTTACTCCAACTCAGGCTTACCTGGAATTCAGTATGTAGTCTCAGGCTAGCCTGGAATTCACGATGATCCTCCTATCTCTGCCTCCCAGTGCTGGCATTAAAGGGGTGTACCAACACATCTGGCTTTCACAGAAAAGAAAACTTGAATTCCATCCAGGACTAGGCTGGGTGGCCTACTCTGATCCCAACACTGGGCATCTTGATTGGGAAGGTAGAGTCCAAGTCTGTATGGCGAGAGTTTGTCTCAAAACACACCTGGTATGTGTGGATTCTGCAAGCTCCTCAGCTGGCTCTGAAAGCCCACACCAGGTCTAGGAGAGCCTGGGCCAAGCCGTCCTTTCAAGCCTTAATGCCTCTGCTTCCTTTGTAGGAATGGTTTTAAACTTTAAAATAAAGACTTAAAAAAAGAGAAACGCTGCTGCTTGTGCATTTGGATGGACAGATTTCCCTCAAGGGCAGAGCCCAGACACGCTTCCTTTCTTCTTGCCACACCACTGGCCTTCTCTTGCCGGGGACATGCGGGATGGAGAGATTCCTGATGAAGAGAACCTTCGGGGACTTTGTGGACAAAGCGGAGGCGCCCACCACGCTGGGAGGAGATGAGGGAAGCCCAGGGAAGAGGCCCAGGAATGAGAGCACAGTGAGCGGCAGTCACCTGGCAGGCCCCAGGTGGCGGCACATCGGTGCTGAAGGCTTGGACTGCGATTACACTGTCCTGTTTGGCAAAGCTGAGGCCGATAAGATCTTCGGAGAGCTGGAAGAAGAGGTGCAGTATTTTACAGGTAAGCAGAGACTTTGTTAGGGTGAAGATACCAGTGAGCTGGTATTTGGAGAACTGTCAACTGTGGATATGCTTGGGAGTGATGGGTTTGGTGATGGACTCGAGCATTCTCTGGGTACCTCTGGGCTGGGTACAAGCTGGGAACTACAAGATTGGCCTGTTAGACACTAATAGATCTCTAGAGTAAAACTACCTGACTGGAATCACCTGGAAAGTTTAAAAAATAAAAAAAGAGCCAGGCATGGTGGCGCACGCCTTTAATCCCAGCACTTGGGAGACAAGAGGTAGGAGGATCGCCGGCAGTTCGAGGTCACCCTGAGACTACAGAGTGAATTCCAGGTCAGCCTGGGATAGAGTGAGACCCTACCAAAAAAAAAAAAAATATATATATATATATATACATACACACACATACATACATACATATACATACATATATACATACTAATTAAAATTTAAAAAAAGGTTTCTAAGCAAAAAACATACCCCGTACTTTGCAGGACTAATGGAATCAGAATAGCTGGATATGTATCCTGGCCATTAGTATGGGCAGTGATTTGATTCGGGTGTCCCCCATTAATGTGTGATTCCCAGCTGATGGCAGTTTGGGAATTGGATCCTTCTGGAGAAGGTGTGTTGTTGGGGGCTGGCTTATGGGTGTTATAGCCAGATTCCTCCTGCCAGTGTTTGGCACACTCTCCTGCTGCTGTTGTCTACCAGATGTTGGCCAGGAGGTGATGTTCACCCTCTGCTCATGCCATCATTTTCCCCTGCCATCATGGAGCTTCCCCTCAAGTCTGTAAGCCAAAATAAACCCTTTCCTCCCACAAGCTGCTTTTGGTTGGGTGATTTCTGCCAGCAAGGCGAAGCCAACTGTAACAGTGTGTTTAACAAAATGTAGGTCAGTAGTAAGAGTGCTTGCCTAGCATGCAAGAAGTCCCATGCTAGGGGCTAGACAATTGGCTTAGTGGTTAAGGTGCTTGACTGTAAAGGCAAAGGACTCAGGTTCAACTCCCCGGTACACATGTAAGCCAGATGCACATGATAGCACATGTGTCTGGAGTTCGTTTGCAGTGGCTAGAGGCCCTGGCTGGCCCATTCTCTCTCTGCCTCTCTTCTCTCTCTCTCACTCTGCTTGCAAATAATAAAAAAGAAAGAAAGAACATTTGGAAGCAACTTGCAATTTTCTTTTTTTGTGGTTTTTCGAGTTAGGGTCTCAATCTGGCCCAGGCTGACCTGGAATTAAGTGTGTATTCTCAGGGTGGCCTCAAACTCACGGCAATCCTCCTACCTCTGCCTCCTGAGTGCTGGGATCAAAGGCGTGCACCACCACACCGGGCTTTTGTTTTTTTTTAATTTTTTTTTTTTTTACTTTTAGAGAGAGACACACAGAGAGACAGACAGAGAGGGAGAGGAAGACAGATAGAGATGGGCGCGCCAGCAGTCTCAGCTGCTGTGAATGAAATCCAGATGTGTGCGCCCCCTTGTGGTCAAGTGCGGTATTGTGCCCTTGCGTCACTTTGCATCTGGCTAAACGTGGGACCTGGAGATTGGAACTGGGTTCTTAGGCTTAGGAGGCCGGTGCCTTAACCCCTAAGCCATCTCTCCAGCCCTCTTTTTGTTTTTTTGAGGTAGAGTCTCACTGTAGCTCAGGCTAACCTGGAATTCACTATGTAGTCTCAGGGTGGCCTTGATCTCACAATGATCCTCTTACCTCTGCCTCTCAAGTGCTGGGATTAAAGGCATGCACGCCACCACACCAGGCTGCAATGTTTTTTGAGGAACGGTTCCTGGCAGACACTGCACACCGAAGGGCACAGAGGTATTGGTATATTGGTATTCCTTGCTCTTTCAATGTGGGTACTCGGGCAGTGAGTGTACTGGATGCTCACATGCCTGTGTCTCTGCCCTGTTTCATCTGCACAGGTGCACTGGCCAAGGTCCAGGTGTTTGGAAAGTGGCACAGTGTGCCCAGGAAGCAGGCGACTTACGGCGACTCTGGGCTGACCTACACATTTTCAGGCCTTACGCTGAGTCCAAGACCCTGGATCCCAGTTCTAGAGCGTGTTCGGGATCGCGTCTCTGAGGTCACAGGACAGACCTTCAACTTTGTGCTCATCAACAGGTAACACGTTCCGTTTGGTGGACGAGGTTCATACACCATCCGTCTAAGAGGAAGAGCTTCCGGTCTACCATACTTTGTTCCTTTGTGTCAGTCTTTTCGTAGTGCACAAGGACACGAGGATATAGTGGTGCAACAGTGTGAGTGAACGGGTCTTGACCGAGCTCACTCACAGGTGGTAGGGACGGCTGGGTTAGGTTTCTACAGACTGCCTCATTGTCTCTGGAAAAGTTAAACAGGCTGATTTGGCTGAGGAGAAGGGGGATGCAGGCTTAGGCAAGGTCTCTCAGTGGGAGCACCCTTGACCTTTGGGGCTGGAAATACTTGGCTGTGAGCTGACCTGGGTGCTGCAGAACACTTAGCGTGTCCCTGGTCTCCCCTTGTAGATGCCACTCAGTCCCTGTCACAGCAGTCAACAGTGTCTCTTGAGAGGCCTGGATGAAGGGGAAGGCCACTTTAAATGGCATGGTTAGTGGAGGGCCCCCTGTGGCAGTGACATTTGAACTGGTAACTAACTGGAAAGTTCAAGCTACAGACTTCCAGAGACGAGCAGAGGAAACCCAGCGTCTGTGGAGCAGGAATCCTCAGATGTGGTTGGAAAGCAGGGAATAGGGGGAGAGTATGGGATGCAAAGAATGGGGTTGTACTGTACATGTAGGGAGGAGTCATTTTTATGTTAGAGACTTACGTACATGAGCCAGGGGACTAGGAGACGTGACCCTGACTGCCTTAGGTGTGTGAAGTGTGCAGACATGACCGGTGGGCCTAGGGCACCAAGCCAGGATGCTTCAGCCGGGACTCATTTGTGTACCAGGTGAAGAGTTCCAGGCCTCACAAGTGCACAGGACCTAGCGCAGCTCCGTGCTGCAGGGGCACCTACGGCGCCGACAGGGGAGGGGAGGGGAAGGGCTTTCCTCCACACTGTGCAGCTTTTCCCACTGCAGGTATAAAGATGGCTGTGATCACATCGGGGAGCACCGAGATGATGAGAGAGAACTGGCTCCTGGGAGCCCCATCGCCTCGGTCTCTTTCGGGGCCTGCAGGGACTTCCTCTTCCGGCACAAGGACTCCCGAGGGAAGAACCGCAGCAGGGAGGTGGAGGCCATCAGGCTGCAGCTGGCCCACGGAAGCTTGCTGGTGATGAACCACCCAACCAACACCCACTGGTACCACAGTCTTCCTGTCCGCAAGAAGGTTCTGGCTCCACGGGTCAACTTGACATTTCGTAGAATCTTGCCTACTAAGAAATAAAACGTGTTCCCAACAGTCAGCCCTTAAGTTTTCTCTTCCCCTGTCTGCTCGGAGAGACAGCTCGGGTTTCTTTTCCCACAGAGCATACAGAGGAGGTTGAACGAAAACACAGGGCCTGTTACATAACCACGGTGCAGGAAGGGATGTTTGTTTGGTAAGAAATAAAAGATACCAGTTGATGCCAGGTGTGGTGGCGCACGCCTTTAATCCCAGCACTCGGAAGCAGAGGTAGAAGGAGCACAGTGACTTTCAGGCCAGCCTGGGACTACAGAGTAAGTTCCAGTCAGGATGGCCAAGCGGTCTAAGGCGCTGCATTCAGAGTAAGTTCCAGGTCAGCCTGTGCTAGAGCAAGACCCTACCTCGAAAAACAAAAAAACACACCCCAGCCCCAAAAAAGATACCAGTTGGGTTTTTCCTAACAAAATGCTTCTTTTATTGCTATAATACACAGCAGATACAAAAGTACCTTTAGCAAATACAAAAATCAGCAGTTACTGTGGCATAAATTACTAGTTTAACTTGGGTTTTTCCAAGGAGCTACTGATTTTGTAAATAACTTAAAACTAGAAATCAGATTATTGGGTAGCTACCTAATGCCTAATAATTTACAAAATGAGGAAGTACATTAGCTTGCAATCAACACTCATGTTACAATCTTGGCTCAAACCCTGGCCTCTGCCCAAAGAACTGCTTACAACCAAGTGTCCCCGGCTTCTCTAAGCCATCACCCTTCCAAGCTGAGTTCAGCCCGCGTGGTGGCTGAACAGTGACTGCCGGCACCTACAATGGCAGCGCAGCCAGAGGTCACACGTGATCTGGTATTCAGGCCTTCACCTCAACACCAGAGCCAAGGCCGGCATGCCAGGCCAGATCAAACAGCCCTGGCCACTCCTTTCACCCTGGTGGCTGGCAGGCAGGCAGCATCACCAAGTCCTCAGGATGCACGCTGGCTCAGCCACAGGACGGACACCTGAGCTTCTTGCACTTGAAGCCGATGCCCAGGCACATCTGGAAGTGTCCACCAGCTCACCCCCAGTGGAAAAAGCACAATTCTTAGCCTGACCTTGGATGACCTTTTTTTTTTTTAGGTAGGGTCTCAGCCTAGCTCAAGCTGACCTGGAATTCACTATGTATTCTCAGGGTGGCCTTGAACTCATGGCGAACAGCCGGCGATCCTCCTACCTCTGCCTCCTGAGTGCTGGGATTAAAGACGTGTGCCACCACAGCCGCCTGTTTGGATGACCTTTGAATAGGTCTGATTCCAAGTCTTCTCTCTGGTCAGTCTGAATTTGGTATATTTCTTTTTAAACATATATAAAACAAACCTAGCTAAAACACAGGTACTATTGTGTCATCAAAATTCCTCAGGCCCTGGGCTTCATTCATGAGACCTTTCTGGAAGAGAAGAAAATGCACCATCAGCCTGGAGTGATGGCTTAGTGGTTAAGACACTTGCCTGCGAAGCCTGAGGACCCAGGGTCAATTCCCCAGGGCCCACGTAAGCCAGATGCACAAGGTGGTGCATGCGTCTAGAGTTCATTTGTAGGGCTAGAGTCCCTAGCGTGCCCATTTCTCTCTTATCTGTCTCTCTCAAAATAATACATAAAATATTTTTTTTTAAATGCACAGCTACTCTCTGCATTAGGCCACTGGAAACAAACACACATCGAGTACGGACCTGGAACAAAATGACAACATTCCATGCCAGCTGCAGTTACATGTGTGTAAGCCTCAGGAGCTGCTTTCAACCCTTTACTTCACAAATAAGAAAGTGAGGTTGAGAGACTGCAGCCTCAGGCCGGAGCCCTCCCTTCCTGACCCAGGCTCAAATCAAGCACGCATTGTCTGTCTCACTCAACGCGAGTTCTGCACAGACCGTGAGTGAACAAGAGGAGAGCAGGCCTTCTGTGACAGATGCTACCGATGCTGACAGGCTGCTCACATCTGACAGCTGTAGCTTCGTCCCATGCTACAGTCACCTTCCACTCAGGGACTCCAGAGGAGAGGGAAGAGCAACACAGAAACAGTGCACTTTACAAAGGTCACTGACACCTACTCAAAGACTTCTGGGGCAATTTGGCAGGTGAGCCTTGGCAACATATAAATAATGGAAAGATTACAAAAGGCATACAAAAAGGCAGGGAACTATTATTTATTGAGGATTTTTTTTTTGAGACAGGATCATGCGACATAGCCCAGGGTGGCCTGGAACTCGCAGTGATCTTCCTGCCTCAGCCTCCCAAGTGCTGTGATTACAGGCATGAGCCACCACACGTGGCTCAGGCATCTTTTAACTGTTTTTTTGATCTCTGAGTAACCTGGAAGAGGGGTTTTCAAAAATTGTGTTTGTGATTCTTACAGTGTCCATTTCTGAGTGGGCTTGCTACAAAAGCAACTGAAAGTGAAAGGCACTTTTCCCTCTAAATCATTGCCTTTAATAATTTCATTGATTCTTGTCAATAGTTTGTATGGGCCTGCTTATTAAAATAAATGCTCTGTGCTGAAATGTCCAGAGGATTAGACAAAGGCAGTTCTCCTTTGAGAACACCTATCATGTTATAGTATAGAAAAGGTGGCTCGAATCTCATTTAATTACCTGTATCGGATGGATGAGTAAAATGCTCTAGACACAATGAATGCCATCCTAACACGAGGTCACCTTCCAGGTGCACCCTGGCAGTCTCATGGGACTGGCTCCCATGTGGCGCCTGCTCTTTGGCCACACAGAAGGCTGAGGGACTCTAGAGGGGCTGGCTTGCACGCATACCCGAGGCAGGACAGTGTGGACCGTGCCATGGCCCTAGCTATGGAGAAGGCCATCACTCTTCAGACCTGTACTCCTGACCCTGCTGCTGCATCCGGGACAGAACGCGCTCGTAGAACAGCAGGTAGGCACTAGAGGACAGGACCTCCTGCAGGCTGGCCTTGCGGACAGTGTCATCGGAAATCCACAGCCACTGATTGCTGGTTGAGAGAGGGTTCTTGGCAGAAGGTGGGGACCTTCGGTAAGTAACGAAGTGTCCAGAGTGCATGTCTCCATGGTGGACAACAACTGCCATCAGGCGGAAGAGGTATGTGGAGGAGCTGTAGGGAAGGAACAATGTTAGTTGTTTATAAATAAAACAAGCCTTGGAGGTAAAACAAAGAAATAAAAGAACCCTAGATGTTGGATCCATACAGCCATTAAAACACAGATCTACATTTGCTGGCATGGCCGCAAGAGCACTAGGGACACAAGGAAGTGTGTGACTAGGCATGGTGTGTACACATGTATGTCCACACTTACGCAGTGATGACTGAAGACAGAATTGCTTAGCCACGTGGTCTCCAGAGAAACTTTTCTTCATACTTTATACATACATGCATACACATGTACCTTCAAAGTTCATGTACTTTCATAATTATTATTACTTTAGAAATGTGTAACAATCAAACTGAAAAGGGAGACTGAGAGGGGGACGGGATATAATGGAGAGTGAAGTTTCAAAGGGGAAAGTAGGGGGAGAGAGGGTAATAACATGGGATATTGTCTACAATTAAAGAAGTTGTCAATAAAAAGAGGAAGGAAGGAAGGAAGGAAGGAAGGAAGGAAGGAAGGAAGGAAGGAAGGAAGGAAGGAAGGAAGGAAAACAGGGCTTTCAACCATCCTCACCCCATCAGCCATCTGAGTGGATGCTTTCAACATGTCACTGTTAACCAGGAAATATGCTATAAGTTTTCCATCAATATCTTTACCAGGAATAAGACATTCCTTTGTATTCCTAATCTACTGAGTTTTTAAAACATAAAAAGCTGGGCTTGGTGGTACATGCCTGTAATTACAGGACTTAGGAGACTAAGAGGAGAATTGCTGCCAATTTGAGGCCAGCCTGGGCTACACAGTGAGGACCAGAACAGCCTGGGCTTCAAAAAAAAAAAAGAAAGAAAGAAAGAAAGAAAGAAAGAAAGAAAGAAAGAAAGAAAGAAAGAAGAAATGTGTTACAAATAGTGAAAATCCACCTTAAAACGAAAGAGAAATGAATCCATTTTCATTAGTTCCTTTCATTGCAAGCAGATTTCAGAGACTGAAAACGGCTGCAGCCCCAGTGCATGAGGAATGAACTCCTGCAGTGCCTCACCTGTAGTCAGGAACAACCGGGAGAGGGAAGGGCATCACGGGTGGCAGGGTTGGCAACAAAGATGGGGAACAGGCGCCATTCATAAAAATCTGTGTTTTGGGGGTTCCTGGCTGGTTCAGAACTGCAAGAGACCAAAGCCTTAGGTTAATGACAATTAGCTCTGGGTAAACAAAACATGGTTTTGTGTTTGCCTCTTTGGAGACAGCTTGTTACGTAGGCCAGGCTGGCATGGAACGTGCTATGTAGCCAATGTGATGGTTAATTCTGGCTGTCAACTTGACAGATCACCATAGAAACAACTTTCTGGACATCCTGTGAGGGATTTTCTAGACTAGGTTAATTGAGGTGGGAGGACACACTTAAGCTGGGGTCCCCAGTGGCAGCGTCATTGTTCTTGGCTTCCCAACTGCAGACACACTGTGACCAGATGCCACATGCCCCTGTTACCACGCCTCTCCCACTACAGTGGACTGTCACCCCCACCGTCAGCCAAAGTCAGCCCTCTACCCTTAGACTGATTTTTGTCAGGTATTCTGTCTGAGCAATGAGAGGTTAACTAATACACCCACGTTGGCTCTGAATTCCTGATCCTCTTGTCTTAGCCTTCCAAGGGCTGGGGCCCTACCTCAAAACATGGATTTGATTACTTTGAAAAAAAATTTCATTTTGTATTAATTTTTTTTTTTTTTTTGAGGTAGGGTCTCACTCTAGCCCAGGCTGACCTGGAATTCACTATGTAGTCTCAGGGTGGCCTCGAACTCACAGTGATCCTCCTACCTCTATCTCCTGAGTGCTGGGATTAAAGGCATGTGTACCACCACACCCAGCTTAATTTTAGAATTTTCTGTTAGATGAGAATTCAGTTTTCCATCTTTAATTTCCACAAGTTCATGCTTTATTGTCTCATCCTTCCTTTTTTTTTTTTTTTGTTTCTCTTTTTTTTTTTTCAAGGTAGGGTCTCACTCTGGCCCAGGCTAATCTGGAATTCACTATGTAGTCTCAGAGTGGCCTCGAACTCACGGTGATCCTCCTACCTCTACCTCCCAAGTGCTGCCTATTTTAATTCCAAATAAGACACTGTATCTGGCACCAGATCTCCTGCTCGTCTTGTCAACTCTGAGCCTCCTGTCCTCTCTTGCCAATGGCATACGTTAAGTAAGCAGTAATTAACTGCCTAGGTCCTGGCTGACCTTGGCACTATTAACATTTGGGACCGTGTAAGGCTTTGTTGTGCATTCTACAGTGTTTAGTAGTGTCCTTAGCCTCTCTACCCACTAGAGGCCTAAATGGTAGCAACGGAAATGTCACTAGTCAGCTGGGTGTGGTGGCGCACGCCTTTAATCCCAGCACTCATGAGGCAGAGGTAGGAGGATTGCTGAGAGTTCTAGGCTTCCCTGAGACTGCAGAGTGAATTCCAGGTCAGCCTGAGCTAGAGTGAGACCCAACCTCAAATAACCAACAAAACAAAACAAAAAAACCCAAAATGTCACTAGTCATTGACTCAAGCCCTCCCATTAATTCTGTCAGCTTCTAAGGAATAGCCACATGTTGCCAGGTACAGGTAAGACAGTCCAGGTGCTATGCAGATCCTTCTCCTTTCAGGTATCACATGGGGGGGGGGGGGCGCTCACATAGCAAGCAGCTCATTGCTGGCATTTCTGACCATGGACACCTTGCTGTGAACATCAGTGGACCTGTGCTCCAGCCTGGGAGAGGAGAAAGCCAGGGTGAAGAGGCCTTCAACCTAAAACATGGATCAGGAGCTTAGGGCTTCCCATCTGAGCTGTCCCTATGTGAATCTAGTGACACAGGTCTTCCTGGAATAATGTCTTGCCAGACCATGCAACTGTAGTTGTAGAAAGATAGAAAAGGGAGGGAGGAGAAAGAAAAAGAATTTTGAAAAGGAGGGCTGGGAGATGGCTCAGCACTTAAAGGCACTTGTTTACACACCTCCTGAGTTCAGTTCCCCAGCACCAGTGTGAAGATGGATACAAAGTGATGCGCATGACTGATCCCAATGTGCCTGCTGCAGTGGGCCAGCTAGACTGTTACACACAGCAGCAAAAGCAGCAAAGGGAGATCCTATCTCAAAGAGAGGACAAACACTCCAAGGTGCCCCCCCCCCCACAGCACTGTGGTGCACATGCCAACGTACAAATAGAACCTTTTTCCCTTCTTTTTTTTTTTTTGTAATTTTTTAAATTTGAGACAGAGAGAGAGGGAAGGAGGGAGAATGGACGCACCAGGGCCTCTAGCTACTGCACATGAACTCCAGAAGTATGTGCTACCTTGTGCATCTGGCTTACATGGGACCTGGAGAATCGAATCTAGGTCCTTAGGCTTCACAGGCAAGCACCTTAACTAAGCATCTCTCCAGTCCCACAAATGGAACTTTAAAACAAGAAGAAAAGCTGTCCCAGCTATACAGGAAGCGAGTCCTGACTCTGCTGGGGGGAGCATGCAGGTGATGAGTTCAGTCTGAGAGTTCTACAAGCAATGGGTTTTCCTTACCTACAACCCTACAGAATGTGACATGTCAGGAAAGATTCCTTCGAGACACTGCCCGAACACCCCACTCTAGGACAGTTCTCCCATGCTCTGTTTGTCCTCAGACTAGTCTCTTCACCTGTGGAACCTCCATTTCTCATCAGAAGACACAGAGGAGGGCAGTACCGGCTGCCTTGCCTAACAGGATCCCATCCTATGAGGGCAGTAATGGAGGGACAGCCAGGTTCTCAGACAAGAAGTCCCATCAGCCCAGTTAGGCGCTTGATGACTGGCAGCCAGGACACTACCCCATGGTTCTTGTACACTAGACACGAATGTATTGAGGGGGATTTGCTGGAATGCTGTGAGCCAACTGTTTAGTTAAGAGATCAAAAAACAACAAGGAAATCTTTTTTTTTTTTTTTTTGAGGTAGGGTCTCCTTATAGCCCAGGCTGACCTGGAATTCACTAAGTAGTCTCAGCGTGGCCTTGAACTCACAGCAATCCTCCTACATCTGCCTACCGAGTGCTGGGATTCAAGGCATGCACCACCATGCCTGGCTCAATATGGCAATCTTGAGTGTTTCTCCCTATACTGTTTCATCGATAATGGTTTTAAAAATGATCTGTAGGCTGGAGAGATGCTTATCAGGCAAGGACCTAAAGCCTAAGGACCCATGTTCACCACTCCAAATCCCATGTTAGCCAGATGCACAAAGGTGAGACAAGCAGAAGGTCACACATGCCCACTAGGGGGTGCAAGTATCTGGAGTTCAATTTCAGTGGCTGAGTCCCTGGCATGCCAATTCTCTCTCACTCTAAAATAAAAAAGGGGGGAGGGCTAGAGAGATGGCTTAGCAGTTAAGGCATTTGTCTGCAAAGCCAAAGGATCCTGGTTCGATTCTCCAGGCCCCACATAAGCCAGATGCACAAGGGGGCACATGCATCTGGAGTTTATTTGCAGTGGCTGGAGGCCTCCCTCTCTCTCATAAATAAATAAATAAAATATTAAAAATAAATTAAAAAATAAAAATGATTTGTGTGTGACTATATCATTTAGCCTCTTTAAGAAATGTTGGCTTTAAGCCGGGCATGGTGGCGCATGCCTTTAATCCCAGCACTTGGGAGGCAGAGGTAGGAGGATCGACATGAGTTCAAGGCCACCCTGAGACTACATAGTTAATTGCAGATCAGCCTGGACCAGAGTGAGACCCTACCTTGCAAAACCAAAAAAAAAAAAAAAAAAAGAAATGTTGGCTTTAGCTAGGCGAGGTGGCATACACCTTTAATCCCAGCACTTGGGAGGCAGAGGTAGGAGGATCACTGTGAATTCAAGGCCACCCTGAGAATACATCATGACTTCTAGGTCAGCCCAAGCTAGAGTGAGACCCTACCATAATAAAACAAAACAAAACAACAACAACAAAATAGAAATGTTGGCTTGTATATATGGCACTTCCTTAGCACTGCAAAACAACCAGAACCTTCCCTCAGGGCGGAAGAGCCGGCTCAGTTTGCCAGCAAAGTCTAACAACCTGGGTGTGATTCTCCAGTACCCAAGTAACGTCAGATGACAAGTGTGCACGCATCTGGAGTTCATTTGCAGCAGATGAAAGGCCTGGCGTACCCATTCTGTCTCTCTTCTATCTCTTTCTATTTGCAAATAAATAAATAAATAAAATATTTTAAAATGCCTTCCCTTGTCACACCCAATACTACCATTCTCAGGCATTAAAGTCCCCACTGCACAGCCTTGTGTGCCTTTTCTAATGACCCAGAAGGTGGTGATGTCACGTCCCTCTTTGGGGGAGAGTCACCAGAGGCATGCACCTGGCTTTGGGGCCGCTGGCATGTCCTGTAGTTCCAGCACAGGCCCTGGGTTCTCGCTAGGTTTGGGGCTGTGCTGACTGGGTCTGTGTCCCAGGAGGCGGTACTTGTAGATGTCCATCATCAGGAACTCATTGAACTGTACATGCTCGTGCCTCTTCAGAGGGGTGCCATGGCTAGACCAGCTCAGCCGCTGGAGGTGGATGCAGAGGCACTGGGGGAGCTGTAGGAAGAGGGACAGGAAGAGCTTAAGCATCTCGGGAGCTGACGGGGGGAGGGGGGCAAAAGCACAGCCAACCAGGGGCATGGTATGGGCTCACCTTCCCTAGTTTTAACTGTTTGACAAAAGTGGTCCTCTGGTGTTCCACCTTTCCTCCGTTCAGCATTCCTTTGGCTTCAATCTGCAATAAGGCAAAGCATCTGTGACAGAAGTCCCTGGGTGGGGCAGGCAGTAGTGGCCAGCTTATCACAGTGACACCTGCATTTCACTGGAAGTGGGCTAAGCTGCCACTTACTTGTAGACTCCCACCTCCCCCCCCCCCACAGAGTCCTCTTAGTCATTGAAGAGACAGAGCCATGGAGGAAAAAGAATCAAAGATTCCCTGGAATGTTGATACTGGCATGCAGTCTTTTGTTCCTGAGGTCAGTCAGTGGGGAGGCAGGCTGGGAGCACAAGGGAGCACATGCAGCTGACACAAATGGGAACAGAGGTCTAACAGAGGGGACGGGGATGTCCCAGCTCTATGCACGACACTTTAAGTTTTATTCTTTTAGCACTGTGGGGGAAAACAACTCGTGGGAACCAAACTCCTTGAACAAGTCAGTGGCTGGAAAGATCCACTGTGTACATACACACAGCTGAGCAAGCTTAGGGCCAATCGTGTTCAAGGTGTGCAGGCGCACACTCAGGCCAGTTAGGAGGTGACATTGGGGTTAAGTGCATACCTTTGTACAGTTGTCACACACAACGTCCCGCACGGACTCTGATGAGATGAAGTGGTGAAGGCAGTGGTCCAGGGTCAATGGGTGACCCTACAGCAGGAGGAGAATATTGGAACTACTCAAGGGAGGGCTCACAGGAACAGCAGGTGGCAGGGAGCATCCCAGAGCTGCTGGGTTTTGGGATGCAGAGGCAATAAAGACTCACAGAGACCTGAACCTTTCCGAACAAAGGCGGAGTTCAAACACCCTAGACTGTGGCTACTGACAGATTCAGTGAAGGAGCACAACTGTCCAGGCGTGGTGGTGCACGCCTTTAATTCCAGCACTTGGGAGGCAGAGGTAGGAGGATCACCGTGAGTTTGAGGCCACCCTGAGACTACATAGTGAATTCTAGGTCAGCCTGGACTAGAGTGAGACCCTGCCTTGAAAAACCAGAAAAAAAGGGGGGGCTGGAGAGATGGCTTAGTGGTTAAGGCACTTGCCTGCAAAGCCAAACGACCCAGGCTCAATTCCCCAGGACCATGTAAAGCCAGATGCACAAGGTGATGCATGTGTCAGGAGTTTGTTTGCAGTGGCTAGAAGCCCTGGCATGCCCACACTCTTTCTCTCTCCCTCCCTCCCTCTCTTTCTCCCTCAAATAAATAAAAAAAGGACATAACTGTAGAAAACGATGGGCTGTCACTCTTTTAAATCTTTGAATTTGACATGTTCCTGTATGTTCACAATGCCAAGATATCTACAGCAAGAAAAGTACCCACCCACCTTCGCAATTGTTTTGGTTTGCTTGTTTGTTTGAGCTAACTATGGCCTGAGATACTTCAAATGCCTCAGAGCCCTTTGAGGCTTCTAGGGCTCTAGAATATCAACCCCAAGGAAGACACAGATCAGTACGTACCCACGTGGCAGCTGGAATACTGAGGGAAAGGCTATCAAAAGTATCAAATCGAACAGGGCTCTGAAACAAATATTGAAGAAGATCCAAAAAGGATTTAGATGGGAGACATATGCCTAAGAGGTTGTTTAACACTTAGATGCCCGCCATTAACACAACCCAATGTACTCAGAAGCAAATGCTCCAAGAGCAAGTTTGTAAATGTACAAGCTATGATAGCAATAGAGGGGAGTTTGAAGGAAACTGTAAGATTAGATACATGGCCCATCTTTGTGTGAGGGACTAGTATAACTACTGGGTTTCATTACAGTAGTATTTGTAACAGCAAAAATGAGAGTAGCTGACACCTTGAGAGCGTATCACACGTACTGCAGCATGTGGCAGAAGTACATGTGATCAGGATGGAGAGATGGCTAAGTTAAGATGTTTGCCAGCAAAGCCTAATGACCCAGGTTCAATTCCCCAGTACTCACATAAAGTCAGACGCACAAAGTGGCACATGCATTTGGAGTTCATTTGCAGTGGCTGGAGGCCCTTGTATGCCCATTCTGTGTGTCTCTCTGTCTGTCTGTTTCTCTCTCTCTCTGCCTGTTTGCAAATAAATATTTAAAAAAGAGAACGAGCTGGGTGTGGTGGAGCATGCCTTTAATCCCAGCACTTGGGAGGCAGAGGTAGGAGGATGGCTATGAGTTTGAGGCTAGCCAGAGACTACAGAGTGAATTCCAGGTCAGCCTAGGCTACAGCAAGACCCTACCTCAAAAACCAATAATAATAATAATAATAAATAAAGAGAATGTGGGCTGGAGAGATGGCTTAGCAGTTAAGGCGCTTGCCTGTGAAGCCTAAGGACCCATGTTTGATCTCTCTCCAGATTCCATGTAGGCCAGATGCACAAAGCTGATGAGAGCACAAGGCTGCACATGCGCACTAGGTGGCACAAGTGTCTGGAGTTCAATTACAGTGGCTGAGACCTTGGCACGCCAATTCTCTCTCTCACTCTAGATCTCTGATAAAATAAAGAGAACATGTGACCAGGTAGCATGATCTTTATGTGACTAAATGCAAAGCAAAGCAGGTGCATAAACAGAGTGCAGCGTTCTGCAGGCAGTGAGTGATGGGGAGCACCTTGGACACACCCTCCAAGAACCAGTTTAAAATATGGACCAAAGAGCTGGGCTTGGTGGCACACACCTTTAATCCCAGCACTCAGGAGGCAGAGGTAGGAGGATTGCCATGAGTTCAAGGCTACCCTGGTAATACAGGGTAAATTCCAGGTCAGCCTGTGCTAGAGTTAGACCCCACCTCAAAAAACCAAAATAAGCAAATAAATAAATAAATAAATAAATTTTAAAAATATGGACAAAAGGTTGAAGAGATGGCTCAGCAGTTAAGGCGCTTGCCTGCGAAGCCAAAGGACCCAGGTTCCATTCATCAGTACCCACATAAGCCAGATGCACAAGGTGGCACATGTGTCCGGAGTTCATTTGTAGTTGCTGAAGGCCCTGGTACACCCATCCTACCTGTCTGTCTTCCCCTTTCTCTCTCTGTCTCAAATACAATAAAATACGGACAAAAACAAAACAGAACAATTTCATGGCTAGACAGCTACCCTAAACAGGCAGACATTATTCATACAGGTCACCTCAGAGTAACAGGACCTTTGGCAGTGTTCTGTCCACTCTACAGTTCTGGAAGCAAAAAGTGGCTGTTTTATGAGATTGAATTGTCAGAAGACAGAGGTCAGTGGTGGCAGAGGGACAGGGCAGTCACAAGGAGGATGAGCTCCCAAGCTGGTGTACTCCCCCACCCAGTTCCATAGCTGTCCAGACCCACAGATGGGCTGGGGCCTCACAGGAGGCTGGCAGAAGCAGCAATGGAAGTACTGCCCAAGGAGGAAGAGCCTGAAATCTGAGTCAGGTTAGCTGCCTGTCAGAACAAAGTTTTACATTTTTTCTTTCCTCTCTCTCCCCCTCATTCATTCATTCTCACTCTCTCTTTTCATTTTTGTTTGAGGTACAGTCACATGTAACCTAGGCTGGACTATGAGCTCACCATGTAGCCAAGGCTGGCATTGAACTTCTGATTCTCTGGCCTCTGAGTGCTGGGATCACAGGTGTGTCCATCCAGTAAAATTCCTTTCCTAGCTGGGAGTGGTGGCGCACACCTTTAATTGTAGAGCTCCAGAGGCAGAGGTTAAAAGGACTGCTGTGAGTTCGGGGCTACCCTGAGACTACATAGTGAATTCCAGGTCAGCCTGGACTAGAATGAGACCCTACCTCAAAAAACCAAAACCAACCAAACAAACAAACAAAAAAAACTAACTGGGGTCAGGGAGATGGCTCAGTGGATAAGAACATTGCCTCACAAGCTTGAGGACCTGAGGTTGAGGCCTGGCACCCATGTAGAAGTCAGGCATGGCTGTGAACAGTGTAACTCCAGCAATGGGCAGTGGGCAGGAGGAGGATCACTGGGTCTGGTGGTCATCCAGTCTAACTGAAAGTCAGCAAGCGCCACGTACAACGAGAGCCTGTCTCAGGTAACCGAGGTGGGAGGACAGAGGAGGACATTCGACACCCTCGCTGCAGCTTCTGCATGGGCGTGCATGGAGTGCACACGTCAGCATGTACCACGTGCACACACACACACCACACATGCTACACTACTACAAACACCATACACACACAATAGCTGGATAATTCTAGATACCTGAAGAATAAACACAAATGAATCACAGACTGCAGATGGAAAAAACTTGAAGATAGGTCAACAGAAATGACCTCACGTGACCACAAAGGAAGAAGATTGACAAGACATAAACAAGGCATCCTCCAACTGTGGAAGGATATCAAGTGGGCTAGCATGTGGAGAATGGACGTAAATTCTTTTGTGTGTGTGTGTGTGTGTGTGTGTGTGCGTGCGTGTGCACATGTGGTGACTGCACATGTGCTGACATGTGTGCCTGTGCTCACGCATGTGGAAGCCAGAGGCAAACATCAGGCACCACCCCTCTCTCTTCAGCTTGATTCCTTGATGCAAGAGTCCCTCACTCGACCTGCAGCTGCCCTTTTCAGTTAGAATGGATGACTAGCGAGCCCCAGAAATTCTCCCGTCTCCCCTTCCCACAGGATTGGCATGTGTGTGGCCATGGTCAGCTGTTTATATGGATGCTGGGGAATTGAACTCAGGGAAAATCAGGTTCTCTCAGGCCCTCGTGCTTATGCAGCACATGTTACCCACTGAGCCACCTTCCCAGCCACCATAAATTCTTTCTTGGAAGAAAACAACAAAAACAATGGTTATAAAAATTTCCAACTGCCGGGCATGGTGGCGCACGCCTTTAATCCCAGCACTCGGGAAGCAGAGGTAGGAGGATCGCTGAGAGTTCGAGGCCACCCTGAGACTACGTAGTTAATTCCAGGTCAGCCTGGACCAGAGTGAGACCCTACCTTGCAAAACCAAAAAAAAAAAAAAAAAAATTTCCAAAGATAAAAAACTTAAGTGTGAAGATTAAAGAAATTCAACCACTGTCAGGATAAATATTAAGAAAACCAAATCTACATACAGGATGGACAAATATAAAGAGAGAATCTTGTAATCTGAATAAAACATGGTCCTTTATATACAGAAGAACAATATGAATGACACTGACTGAAAAACTGAGGAGGAGGGCTGGGAAAAGAGCTTAGCAGTTAAGGCGTTTGCCTATGAGGCCTAAGGACCCAGGTTCAATTTCCCAATACCCACATAAGCCAGATGCACAAGGGGGCACATGCATCTGGAGTTTGTTTGTAGTGGCTAGAAGCCCTGGCACACCCATTCTCTCTATCTTACTCTTTCTCTCTCTCAAATAAATAAATAAGTATTAAATATTAAAAAAAAACAGCTGGACGTGGTGGTGCATTCCTTAAAAAATGAGGACTAGAAGAAAACAGAACAACATTCTTAAAATGATTAACTAAAAATAGGCCACATCTGGGGAGATGCCCAGTGGTTAAAGGCACTTTCTTGCAAAGCCTGAAAGCCCAGGTTTAATTCCCCTGTACCCACATAAAGCCACATGCACAAATATTGCATGTGTCTGGAGTTTGTTTGCAGTGCAAGAGGCCTCGGCATACACATTCTCATTCATTTCCTCTTTCTCTCCTTGTAAATAAATGAATATTTTAAAAATATAAAAATAAGGGCTGGAGAGTTGGCTTAGTGGTTAAGGTGCCTGCCTGCTAAGAACTCCGGTTTGATTCTCCAGGTCCCATATTTAGCCAGATGTAAAGTGACGCAAGGGTGCAATGCTGTACTTGCCCACAAGGGGGCACACGCGTCGAGTTAGTTCACAGCAGATGAGGCCACTAGCGCACCCATTCTCTCTGTGCCTCTTCCTCTCAGTCTCTGTTTCTGTCTGTCTGTCTGTCTGTCTATCTATCTATCTATGCATATATACATATATATATTAGGCCAAAGCCCAAGCACCAGCAGCACTGTCTACCCCAAATGCTGTATCCAGCAACATTATTCTTTCAGTCCAGGCACACAAAAACAGTTTCAAAGAAATAAAATACAAGATGCACAAGATGGCATGAGCCTGGAGTTCATTTGCAGTGGCTGGTGACTTTGGTACACCTAATCTCTCTCCCTCCCCACACTGAGGGGCATGGTGATACAAGCTTTAATCCCGGCACTTAGGAGGCTGAGGCAGAGGATCACTGTGAGTACAAGGCCAGCTTAAGACTACATGGTGAATTCTAGGTCATCCTGGGCTAGAGTGAGACCTACCTCAAAAACAAAAACAAATGTAAGTGCATCTACCACAACCACACCTATAAGAAATATTTAAAGGATCTCTGAAGGCTGAAGGAGAAAACATTGAATAGACTGAAGAACACAAAAATGGTAATGGTGGGCTGGAGAGATGGCTTAGTAGTTAAGATGCTTGTCTGCAAAGCCAGGTTTCATTCCCCAGGACTCACATAAGCCAGATACACAAGGTGGTGCATGTGTCTGGAGTTCGTTTGTAGCAGTTAGAGGCCCTGGTGCATTGCACCCACTCTCTTTCTCTATCTGCCTCTTTCTCTCTCTCAAATAAATAAAATTACACACACACACACACACACACACACATATATATATTTTGAGGTAGGGTCTTGCTCTAGCCCAGGCTGACCTAGATTTCACTATGTAGTCTCAGAGTGGCTGGAACTCACAGCAATCATCCTACCTCTGCTTCCCAAGTGCTGGGATTAAAGGCATGTTACACCATGCCCAGCTCCAAAAATATTTTTAAAAAATGGTAATGGTAGCTGGGCAGGCTAGCTCACACCTTTAATCACAGCACTAGGGAGGCTGAGGTAGGAAGATAGCTGTGAGTTTGAGGCCAGCCTGAGACTACACAGTGAATTCCAAGTTAGTCTGGACTAGAATGAGCCCCTGCCTCAAAAAAAAATGGGGTGGGGAAGGGAACTGGAGTGATGGCTCAGCAGTTAAAGACATTTGCTTACAAAGCCTGATAGCCTGGGTTTGATTCTCCAGTACCCACGTAGAGCCAGATGCACAAAATGGTGCATGAGTCTGGAGTTCTGTTTGCAGTGGCAGGAGTAATAAATAAAATATTTTTTAAAATTCCTAGCTGGGTGTGGTGACGAATACCTTTAACCCCAGTATTCGGGAGGCAGAGGTAGGAGGATCCCTACCTCAAAAAACCAAAAAAATAAAAACAGGGCTGGAGAGATGGCTTAGCTGTTAAGGCGTTTGCCTGCAAAGCCAAAGGATCCCGGTTCAATTCTCCAGGACCCATGTAAGCCAGATGTACAAGGAGGGCGCATGCATCTGGAGTTCATTTGCAGTGTCTGGAGGCCCTGGCATGCCCATTCTTTCTTTCTTTCTCATAAATAAATTTTTAAAAAATGAAAAAATAAAATAAAAACAAAAGTTCCTGAAGTAGGACCAATCCAAATGTCTCTCCACTGATGACAGGATAAGCAGAATGGGGCACATCTAATGCAATGCATGTGATTTGGTTCCAAACAGAAGCAAAGTACTAATGCACGCTACAGAATGGAAGGCCTTGACCACACTATGCTAACTGAAAGAAGCCGGACACCAAAGGTGTGATTCCACTCATAGGAAATGCTCAGAATAAGCGAACCCATTGGACACATGGTGGATTAGTGGTTTCCAGGTGCTGAGAGGAAAGACGTGTCTTTTTTTTCTAGGAGGTGGGGTGGGTAAAAATGTTCTAAAATTAACTGATATGACCATCTTAAATTTTCTTTGTAGTGTGTTGAAAATTTTCCATTAATAAAAAAATTGTCAAGGAGGATGAAGCGGGGGGGGGGAGAGAAGGTAATGGGAGGGAATTATGTTCAAAATATATTACATTCATGTATAAAAACTGTCAATAAAAAGCAAAAAAAAATTGGGCTAGAGAGATGACTCAGCAGTTAAAGGTGCTTGCTTACAAAGCCTGACAGCCTAGGTTTAATTTCCCAATACACATGTAAAGCCAGATGCAGAATATGACACATATGTAAGGAATTCGTTTGCAGTGGCTCTGGGCCCTGGTGTGCCCCTTCATGTTCTCTTTCTCTCTCTCCCCTTGCAAATATAACTTTTAAAAAAAAGAAAGAAAGAAAAATTAAGCTGGGTGCACACCTCTAATCCCAGCACTCGGTGGGCAAAGGTAAGAGGATCAACATTAGTTCCTGGCTACCCTGAGACTACGTAGTGAGTTCCAGGTCAGCCTGGGCTAGAGTGAGACCCTACCTCATAAAAACCAAGAGAAAAAAGAAAAAAAGAAAAGAAAAGAAAAATTATTTTTAAACCTCAAATGCAAAGAAACAGCCCTCCCTCATCTTAGAATATGTTGTAGGCTCTGTCAGCATAAACTTAACCTTAGGATTAGAAATCCTGCCAGCCCATACTCTCCAGACCTTTTCCTGAATCCTGTCACAAGAAACTATCAAGGAAGGGCAGGCACTTACCTGGTGTTCACAGTGTTTGCAGACCATATTGCTAGTAAGTCTTCCATGAAAAGGATGCTGAGACTTCCAGTGGTTGGATGTAGGGTGAGGAGACCCTGGAATGCAAAGTATCTTTTGATATGCCACATCAGCTCTCTGGGACAAACATTAATCCTTTTAAGTGCATAGAAGAAACTCTCCCCCTAAAAAACGTTCTTGAAAACAATAGTGAAGTTCTCCTCCTCAGTGACTTCCACACACATGCCCTGTGCCGCACAGACTTTCTACAGGACTCTACAGAGGACTTCTGTAAAAAGGACCTGTGTCAGGGCTGGGGAGAAGGCTCAGTGGTGAGTGCTTCCTGTACAAAAAAAAAAAAAAGGACCTGCTGGGCATGGTGGCACATGCCTTTAATCCCAGTATTCGGGAGGTAGAGGTAGGAGGATCACCATGAGTTCAAGGCCACCCTGAGACTATATAGTGAATTTCAGGTCAGCCTGAGCTAGAGTGAGACCCTATCTCAAAAAAAACAAAAAAAGGGGGGATCTGAGTTTGATCCCTAGCATCTGCATAAAGAGCCAGGGTTGGCTGGAGAGATAGCTTAGTGGTTAAGGCACTTGCCTGCGAAGCCTAAGGACCCATGTTTGATCTCTCTCTCCAGATCCCATGTAAGCCAGATGCACAAAAGTGAGGCAAGCCCAAAGTTGCACATGCCCACTAGGTGGTGAAAGCATCTGGAGTTTGATTGCAATGGCTGAGGCCCTGGTGCGCCAACTCTCTCTAAAAAAGAAATAAGTCCGCATTGGCTGTGCATGCCTGTAACCCCAGTGCCTAGGTGGGCAGAGAAAGGAGCATCCCTGGGGCTCCCTACTCAGCCTGTCTAACTGAGAACCCGGGAGCTCCAGGTTCAGTGAGAGAATGTGTCTCAGGAAAATGAGGTGGAAGAGTGGCAGAGGAAGACACCTGCCAACATTCTCCTCTGTCCTCCTCCACGTGCATGTATTCAGGATGCCCATCTATGCATACATGTGCATACACCTCACATGGGACAAAGAACCTCTCACAAACATGCTTAAATATGAGAGAGGCCCAAAGAAGGCCGCAGTGGGCAGTGTTCCGCAAGCTCCTGAAAGGATCCAGTTAACAAGTTCTGCAGAGCTGGGTGGGCCTTCTTTGGCTAGGGTTGGGTCAGTGGGCAAGACACTGGTGACAAGCACTTGTTCCACAGGCACTCAGCCTGGCTCCATGTGACCTGGAAAAGCTCAATCGCTCGCTCTCTCTCCCTCCCTCCACCTACCCAGGGAGACAGGGTCTTACCCTGTAGCCCAGACTGGCCTGGAACTCACTATGTAGCCCAGGCCCTCAAAGTCACAGCAAGCCTCCTGCCTCAGCTCCTCAAGTGCTGGGATTACAGGCACGAGCCGCCACACCTGGCTCTTGTACATTCACTGCCAACAGGGATAACAATTACGCCGTGGTCATCCGCATCGGCTTCATAGTGCTGTGAGGCTTAGAGAACTGCAACCCCTGGCACGCAGTATGGGCTCTCAAAACACTGTTCCTACTATGCTAGCGCCCAAAGGAATTGTGTCGATTTTACTTATTTAAATTTTTTATTTTTTTAATTGACAACTTCCATAATTGTAGACAATATCCCATGGTAATTTTATTTTTTTAAGTATATATCTTAAGAAAGCAGACTTTCTTTTGTTGTTGTTTTTTTCAAGGTAGGGTCTCACTGTAGCCCAGGCTGACCTGAAATTCACTACATAGACTCAGGCTGGCCTCAAACTCCTCCATGCCTCCCATGAGGCTGGGATTAAAGATGTGCGTCACCACGCCCAGCTAGAAAGCAGGCTTTTAAGGAGAGCTATGATAACTATCAAAGTTAGCCAGGCGGAAAGGCTGAGGACAAGACAGACTCAGCTTGTTGGATTCTTCCCAGGATCTAAAGTCAAGGCAGGAAAAGGAAAGCCCTCGCGTGCAACGGGCGGGACAAAATCTTTCTTTCAGGAAACCAGAACAGAGCTGGGGTAGGAGCACCAGAGACTTTCGGAGCTTGAGTCACCAGAGAAATCTCAGACCCTGACTTCTTAGAACAAGCAAGTTACTGTCACATCCACACAAGTGCACATCGTCTGTGTTACATTTCAATGGAAAACAACTACCTCTCGTGTGGCAGGTTATTGGCTTGGGCGGTACTTCTGACTGCTGCTGTAGGGAAAAGAGAGAGAAAGAGAGGGGCTGAAAACCCGACTGCAGTCCTTTACACTGCCCTCATCACCCCGAAATCTTACAAGTTTCTAATCTGGCTGCATCGCTCAAAATCCACTTTTAGCCTTTAATCCCAGCACTCAGGAGGCAGCGGTAGGAGGATCGCCGAGAGTTCGAGGCCACCCTGAGACCACATAGTGAATTCCAGGTCAGCCTGGACTACAGTGAGACCCTATCTCAAAAAACCAAAAAAAAAAAAAAAAAACAAAAACAAAAACAAAATCCACTTTTAACACAGTCCACATTTCTAAAAGTAGCCTTAACTCTCCTTCGAGTTCACTGCTGTGAATTCCTCTATCCAGATTCATACAAACCTATTTCTTCTCTCTGGGATCAACAGTGTTTCAGGGAGATGAGAACTCAGGGTTTCTATAGCCCCTCTATTAACAAGGAACTATTACACACCCTTTCTTTTCAAAGTCAAACCCAAGCTGCGGCAGCAAATTATCTTAAAGGGTCTGACATTCCTAGCCAAAGGCACCAACCACAGAGGATATAGTTTAAGTCCCTCCCCAGCCTCATCCCACTCCTGACTGCCACTGAATCTTGCATTCAAAGATTAAAACTTTGGGTTTCCCACATTTACTGAACATGCACAAACTGGTACTGAAAATATCAATGGCTTACCTCTAGGGAATGCACATCAAACAAATGTGTGACCCGCGGCTGACGGTCTCGTTCGTCTTCCAGTGACGAGGTAATGACATGGAATAATTCGTGGGCGTCCTGTCCAAGGGCAAGGCTTTCCTCAGAGGGTTCACAGGCAAGTGCAGGACCAGAACCCAGCCCGGGTGTAGACCAGCAGGCAGACCCCACGGTCAATGGGGGAGAATCAGTTTTCTACCCTCTCAGAGTCCTGCTCGGTGAATGAAAACTGCCCCTTTCTAGACATCTTCCCAAGCATACATCCTCACCATCAACTTCCAGCCTCGCAAGGAATGAGAAGGGAAGCCGGGTGACTGCCTTCCACCAGCAGGCTGCGTCAGCTGCACGTGGCGGCCCTGACCTACACGTACCCACTCCACCCAATTCCCAAGGAGGGCTCTTCTTACAAACTGTGGCAATGCTGGGTGTGGTGGTGCACACCTTTAATCCTAGCGGGAGGCAGAGGTAAGAGGATCATTGTGAGTTCAAGGCCACCAGGAGACTACATAGGTGAATTCCAGGTCAGCCTGGGCCACACTGAGACCCTACCTCCAAAAAAAAAAAAAAAAAAAAAAAAAACTGTGGCAAAACACAGGCAACAGAAAATTTAACACCTTGGCCGCCTTCTTTTTTTTTTTTTTTCATTTTTATTTACTTATTAGACAGAGAGAGGGAGAGGGAGAGAGAATGGGCATGCCAGGGCTTTAGCCACTGCAAACAAACTCTAGATGCATGCGCCACCATGTGCATCTGGTTTAAGTAGGACCTGGAGAATCGAACCGGGATCCTTAGGCTTCACAGGCATGTGCCTTAACCGCTAAGCCATCTCTCCACCCTTGACCTTCTTTTCAGTGTACAGGGCGGTGGCTTAAGCACTTAAGTACATCCATGCTGTTATGAACCACAGCCCCATCTACTGCTAGAAGTTTTTCACCTTCCCAAATGGAACCTCCATGTCCACTAAACATTACTTCCCCATTTCCCTTCCTCAGCTCCTGGCAACCACCATTCTACTTCCTCTCTAGAAATCTGACAACTCATGTAAACGGGACAGTACTTGTCATGTTAGTCTTTGGTGACAGGATGTGTGTAATGTATCATGCATTTCACTGGGCATGATGTCCTCAAGGCTTATCCAGATTGTAGCATGTGTGAGAATGTCCTTTTTTGGGTCATTTTTCTATGAGAGAGAGTGAGAGCAAGATAGAGAGCATTGGCAAACCAAGCCTCAAGCCACTGCAACTGAATTCCAGACAAGTGTGCCACCTTGTGCGCATGTCACCTTGTGTGTCTGGTTTACATGGGACCTGGAGAGTCAAACATGGGTCCTTAGACTTTGCAGGCAAGTGCCTTACCTGGTAAGCCATCTCTCCAGCCCCAGAATGTCCTTTTTCAATTTTTTTATTATTTATTTATTTATTTGAGAGTGATACACACACTCTCTCTCTCTCTCTCACTCACACACACTCACACACAGAGAGAGAAAGGGAGTGAGAATGGGTGCACCAGGGCCTCCAGCCACTGCAAACGAACTCCAGATGCATGTGCCACCTTGTGCATCTGGCTTACGTGGGTCCTGGGGAATCTAGCCTTGAACCTGGGTCCTCAGGCTTCACAGGCAAGCGCTTAACCACTAAGCTATCTCTCCAGCTTCCCCTAATGACCTCTTTTGGTTTTATTGAGGCAGGGTCCCACTCGAGCCCAGGCTGACCCAGAAGTCACTCTGAGCTCCAGGCTGGCCTCAAACTCATGGTGATCCTCCTACCTTGGCTGGGATTAAAGGTATACCATGCCTGGCCTTTTAATAAGCATTTGTTTTTTTATTTTTTAGGTTTCCAGCCTCTCTTACTTTTTATTTTGAGACTGCACCACAGTAAGTTGCCTGGGTTCTAATCCCCAGTACCCATGTAAAGCCAGATGCACAGGGTGATGCATGTGTCTGGAGTTTGTTTGTAGTGGTTAGAAGCCCTGGTGCACCCATTCTCATTCTCTCTCTCTTTCCCACAAATAAATTAAAAAAATATGTTTTTTAAAAAAGAGTTTTTCAAATGGAAATGGTAAAACATTTCAACATATACTTGGTCTCATCAAGATGCTGTGTGTTGAGAGAAGACTTCAGATTCAGACAGAAACAACAGAACATCTCTAAGCCTAGGGGTGCTACAAAGCACCTTCATATCTCTTTGTACATCTCACAATTCCTCCCATTCCAGCCTCAGTGTGCAGAGATACAAAGAGCTGCACCCCCCACCACCACACACACTTTCTTAGATAGCAGACGCAGCCTGCACAAAGTGGGACAAGGCCACCTTGGATAAATGGCTGGAAGATGTACTGGAACACCAAAGTTGGATCCTCTCATCCCCAGAGTCTGTCCCTGTTGTTCTCAGCCTTAAACAGCCATCAGGCAAGAAAGGGGTGCCAAGTTCTAAAGACCACAGGGAAGCTGCAAAAGGGAGAGGTGACTGGCTAGAATAAAGCCCTATGGCTGCGTGAGACACCTGCCTGAGGGTTGGGAACAGTTAAGCTAATCTCTGAAAATGGATCTTCAAAGACACAAGGGTATGGGCCGAGAGAGAGAGAGAGAGGGAGAGAGAGAAAGAAAGAAAGTCTTCCCTGAACCTCCAAGCCTCTAGCATGGAGCCCCTACCTCTCTGAAGCAGCCAGATGTCTGTCAGCCACTGACATGAAAAGTCACAGAAAAGCTAGAAGATTTTTCCCCTGACAGCTGTTTATGCCCCATCCTGCTAGCCTTCCTCTGCTAGATAACACAGCTGGAAGAAAGTTGGTACTCCAATCCCAGAACATTAACATTGTCAAAAATGTCATAGAAAAAGCAGTGGAGGACTGGAGAAATGGCTTAGCTATTAAGGCACTTGACAGCAAAGCCAAAGGACTCAGGTTCAACTCCCCAGTACCAACATAAAGCCAGATACACAAGATGACACATGTGTCTGGAGTTTGTTTACAGTGGCTGGAGGTCCTGGTGTTCTCTCTCTCTCTCTCTCTCTCTGCCTCATTCCTCTCTCTCTTAAATAAATAAGTAAAAAAAAATTTTAAGCAATGGGTATAATTCAGGGGTAGAGCACTTGCCTGGTGTGTTCAAGGACCTGGGCTTGATCCCCACCACCACCACCACACACACACACAGAGTCACAGTCATAGTTGAGGCAAGGCCCCTCACTCACTAGGGAAATGATTCTCTCCTGTTGCCTAGGGTACTCACCTGTTCTTCAAAGGAAGAAATCTGCCACCTGTACATTCTTAAGACATCCAGCAAGCAGCTTGCATCTAAGACTTCATCTTCAGTGACTTCTTGGCAGGACAAAGCTGGATACC
>PVKW010006685.1:0-76070 GCA_004027895.1 Orientallactaga bullata
CTTTTTATCTTTTCCATGTATATAATGTGTGGTATATGCGCATGTTGTGTAGACATGATCATATGTGTGTGTATGAATGCACATTCATACACATGCATGTGCACATGGAGGCAAGTGTTGGCATTGAGTATCTTCTTCAATTGCTTATTCTTTCAGACAGGATCTTTCACTGAACCTGATGCTTATTCATTTCAGTAGACTAGCTTGCCCTAGTGCTGGACTTACATGTGCACAGTGCCACACCCAGCTTTTATGTGAATGCTAGGGATCTAGACTTGGATCCGCATGCCTGCATGACAAGTACTTCACCGACTAAGTCATCTCTCCAGGCCAAGAATTTACTGCCTTGACAGCTAGGAATAGGTAGTGCTGTGTGATCTAATTGTCCTTAGGGATAATACAAGGCCAGTTTGAGAATCAGTGATGTGCTTGCCAGTGAATGGAACCAGCTAACGTAGGTGCTGGCCAAGTGGACCAGTGCTGGGTAACTTGAACGTCTGAACAGAAATAAAGAAAATCTGGGTTTGCAATGTTTTTATTAGGTCTCTGGAGAATTGGAAGTGGCCATAGGGGTTGTGGGCTAGTCTCTCACAAAGTATAGAGGCTTAGGAATTGATTTTCTTTGGCTCAGTGCCAGTTTGTAACCCCAACTTCCTCCAGCGCATTTCACGATGTTTCCTAAATGACAAGGTTCTCACCGTCAGCCATTGTGATTGCTTCCCCATCATTCTTGCTCACACTACAACACATGATTGTCCCATGGTCCATGGGAATGGGATAGGCTGGAATAAGTGAGTGGAAAGTGCTGTTGGGAGCTCTCTACATGTCTTCATGTGTCTGTGCTAGGAGGATGCCAAAGCCAGAAGATGACAACAGAACAGAGAGGACACAACATGTGAGAGGTGATGTCAGGTGTGCAAAGAAAGGAATGGGAGAAGAACAAGTAGGTGACGGAAGGATGAAAATGTACATGGTAGGTAGGCCAAAACAGTGGGAGAATTTGAACACTCCAAAGCCAGAAGTTCTAAGTCATGTTTTCCTGACATGACATATGCATTTATTACTCACCATGCACTGAACAGTGTGGTCCTAGATAGTACACATATGGTTCTCACTTAGGCTCACAGCATAGTCAAAACACTATTATTCTGTTCATGTTACTGAAACCTACTGCTTCAGAGAGGTGTCTTAAGATCACAAGGGAGTATGCGGAGCTTATGGATTTGAACAAACATCTGTCTGGATCCAACCCTATGGTAGTGTTAACTGAACAGGAAAGACAGATAGCCGAGGAGAAACTACTCCACAATATCATCTATCCATGGGAACCATAAGAGATGGGCTTTCTGTTACACAGAGAATGAGAGCCTTTTCAGGAATGGGGTTTTAAAAGGAGAAAGATTTTAAATACTTAACTGTATATGCATTAGAGTTTTGTTAGAACCTTAGTCATACACGTTAAAAATACTGAAGTAAGAGTTGCAATGGGGGGGGGCAGCAAATGATTGAAAGACTTTAAATAAAGGCCAAATGGGGACAAGTCAAACGAGAAGGAAATCTAAGGGAGAAAGAAGAGAAGAGAGGCAAGAGGAGAGAAGAGAGATGAGAGGAGATGGGAGAAGAGAGAAATGTAAGGAGTTAGGAGGAGACGAAAGGAGAGAGAAAGAGAGAAAACTTGTGGTGGAAATGGGCAATGGGTGGTGGAGGAGGGAGGAGGCTGTGGTGAGCTCATTCTTAGCTAAGACTGTTTCCATGGCTAGAAGATGAACAGATATTTGTAGCAGAACAACTCCCCACCCACTCCTGTATCCCACCCAGCATAGATCTGAATAGAACTTTTCATCCGTCTTTCTCAGAAAGCAACTAGATCTTTCTGAAAGTAAGCCTTCTTAAGCATGAGCTCACTTATGTAACTTCTAAGTTCCAACATAACTTGCCCCTTCCCACCTCTGCAAACTCACTCTCTGGACCCCAACCCTCTCATTGTCCTGCTCACATGAACTAAGGGTTTTTTTTCACCACAGGGGCTTTTGAATATGCTCTTCTCTTTTCTGAGAATACTTTCACTGGTACCTTTCAAGTACTTCCATGTGATCTTATCAAAGAGTCTATTCCTGACCAGAACACAGTAAGTGAATTTGCCCTGTTTATCATTTCACAGTTGCACCCTTCCCATAGCAGTCATTGCAGCTACAGTTACACATACATACATACATACATACATACATACATACATACATACGTCTGCATGCTTTTCTGAGTATTTTTTAATTAAATTATAAGCTTCATGAGGACAGGAACTATATCTGTTTGTTCTATCCAATGACAAAGGATATATCATTTATTTTTTAAAATATCTTATTTACTTATTTATTTGAGAAAGAGAGAGAGAGAGGGGGAGGGAGAGAATGGGCATGCTAGGGCCTCTAGCCACTGAAAATGAATGCCAGACACATATGCCACCTTGTGAATCTGGCTTTATGTGGGTACTTTATGTGGGAATCAAACTCAGGTCATAGACTAAAGGCAGGCACCTGTCATCTCATTTATTTGATGAGTGCTTCTTAATATCTTTTAAGATGCCATTCATCCTACCAGTGTGAACCCCATCTAAGATAAAGAAGAACCACCTTAGGGAAGACTTGAGGTGTCTGCATCATTAGAAGGCGATGGTTTGGTGGGCTTTGTTGTAATAAAAAGCAGTATTAATAAATGTCTTCTCAAGGGCAGTTTTGAAATAGAAGGATTAAGTCGGGGGAACAAAGCTGTTGAAGGCAGGGTTAAATTGAGGGAGCTGTGCTCCTCCTGGACGACTCTGCTAGTCTTCCTCCTCAGTTCTCCAGTTGTCCCCACTCCACATACAGCCTGGAGAGAGCTCTCTTGAATCCTCAGGCTCTCTGGGGGCTGAAGTCCTGTGCAGTGGGTCAGTGGAGAAAGACCCAAGGGACTGTCTGATAGACAACAGGAAGGTGGAGTTGGCATTGGATAGAAGCTAAAGCAGATCTCCAGGCAGGGCAGCAAGTCCAAACTGGCACTTCTTGAAAATCTGACTTGGCATGTCCTCATTTTTCCTTTGGATCACGGGAGAGTCTTATGTAGTACGCAAAGTACTCCCTTTTAACTCCTCTTATAAATCTCCCCAGTCCTCTAACATAGTCTGTGGTGTGCACTTCATCTTGTGAAAGTGGAGTTGTGGGAGTCTCAGAGATGTGATGGGAGAGAGCAATAGGACCTTGCTCGTGTCACTCTTCCACCGATCCCATCAAAATCGCAGCAGTTTCCAGCTTCTAGGAGAGTGGTCTGGAGTCTAGACTCTAGCATGACAGGAACTCATAGTAGGATTATAAGCTGGGTACAGACAGGATGATTCCCAGATTTGAGAAGTGCAGTTCTAAGGGCCATGGCTGAGGAAAGGCCTCTTCTGAAGTGCATGTAAGCTGTGCTTACTGGCTCACTACTGGGGTGTACTCATGGAAGAAAAATGGTCTGGCCTCTTCCTCATCAGCATCTTTCCTCTTGCTCCACTCCTTGAGGCCTGGTATGTATGCTCATGTGTGCCAGGGGGATGGGGAGGAAAGTAGCATGGGAGCCTATATATTTTCCAATCATCTACATGATTCCTTGTGTCGGAGAAATTGATGCTCACACGCAGCCCCAGAGGGGTGAGGAGAGACTGATATGCGGGTCATAACAGTATTGATCTTACTTCAGAGAAAAGCATATGAACTTGTGCATATGCATGCATAACATAGAACTGCTATATATAGACATTCTATATTTGGATACTATAGATACATAGTTATTAGATATACTTAAAATTCCTAGGAAAAGCATTTTCTCTAAGAGAGAAGATTATAGATCAAATCAGTCAAAGGAAAAATATCAGAGAAGGAACCAGGTTTCCAGCAGACTCTGCCTCTTTATTTATAAATCCATCTTCCAACCTTTCTGAACTTTCAAAATACAGATTCATCTCAGGTTGTACAGTCTGTTAGTTTCACAATCTTGTAATGGCAAACCCCATTTCCCATCTTTGAATAGTGCTCCTAATTATTTTACTACTGTTGCAATTAAAAATTATATGTGGGAGGAGAGGGATTGCAAAGGTGACTGGATTTGACGTAAGCAGTTTGGGCGTCAGAAGTTTTTCTATCTCTTGCAGGCATAAGAAGATACCCCTCCCCAGAAGAGGTCCTCATCGGGTTATCTTGTTATGTGGGATGCTTACCCTTGTATTTTTAAATCATTTCACCAACTGTTCTTTTTCTCTTCAATAATCAGAACATCACAAGAATAATAAAAAGAGCAGAAGTGGTATCATAGATGTTTCTGTAATCCTGTATAGATGTCACAAGACTTTTACCAGGAAACATTTGAGTATGTGTGTATGGCTATATGTATGCACACAATACATCTATTCTTGTATGTACACACCTGTACATATCCTCATAGAATGCTAATAACAGTCTAAAGTAGAGTTCCTCTGTTTTATACTACATATACACTTAACCTAGGGGCACTTTAAATAGCAGCAAAGGCGAGCTTTTCACAAACTATACATTTTAGAGTAGCAACTCTGGGCTGGTCTGAGGGTGTTTGTAGATGTTTTGATATATAAGTATTAAATGTAGATTGAAGCTTGTGGATCAAAAAGAAGGTGCCTTGGGACCCTTATTGTCATCCCCAGCTCTCAGCATTCTTGAATGACGAAGACAAACTCTAAAAATGGTGGACACTTCCTCCCATTCCAGCCCATAGGAGATGCTGACTGTGCCATCTAACCATAGGATGTATCGAGGCTCCAGCATGTATGATTATCAAATGCTTTGAATGGGGAAAATTGAGTTGTCATGGGAAGACTTATATGTTGGCACAGTGGCTCTCATAGGTTAAGTGCTGTGCTTTTACTCTATAGACTGTATTCAAGTTCAGTTCTTACTGTTAAGAAGCTGTTGCTCTGCTTGAGGCCCTGTGTGCTCACAGGTGGGCCTCATCTCCTGGACACCCAAGGCTAAGTGCAGCAAACAAGCTTCCACAATCACAGAAGCATCTGTAGCTACCCAACGAGAGTGGCTGCTATTCTTAATATAGATTTGCATCCTGGCATCCTCATATAGAATATTATGTCAACATACAGCAAGTAATTATTAGAGACACATAACATTCACAGGGTATATAGTGGCACAAAGATGAGCAATGTAATCTCTAAGATTTGTGAACTAAAATGAGCGAGCAAACATATCTAAGTCCTTAGAGATAATGTTCTTCAATAAAGTTTTCAAGTCTGAAACCGAATGAAGGAACACACACAGCAGCTAAGTGTCACTACGGCATAAAATACAACTAAGTGAGTATTTCTCTGTGTTAATCCCCCCTGATGGAAATTATGGTTGGAATAAAAACTAATTATGTCTCTTTTGGTGCGTTTAGTAACAGCAACAGTAATTATCACAAAGAATTCCATATAGGGGACAGAGCAAGTGTAACATCTGCACAAAGAAACCACAGGAGACAGAGAAAAATTACAAATTGTGTGTGACACATTCTTCTCTTGCAGTTGAAAAGTTAAACTCTTTTAAATATTTTCCAAACGACTTCTGTTCATCAAGGCATTGTCATTTTCATTTGTTAAAAGGTGTTCTTTTTTTAAAAAATATTTTTATTTTTATTTATTTATTTGACAGAGAGAAAGAGGGAGAGGGAGAGAGAGAGAGAGAATAGGCACACCAGGGCCTCCAGCCACTGCAAATGATGTGTATCTGGCTAATGTGAATCCTAGGGAATTGAACCTGGGTCCTTTGGCTCTGCAGGCAAACACCTTTACTGCCAAGCTATGCCTCCAGCCCAAAAGGTGTTCTTAAAGAAAACAATTAGCATATTTTTAACCACCAGTTTTGGAGATGTTATATATTAAAGCTAATTTAACTCTTTTATTTTTAATTTAATGCCCCTGCAGTATCTTTCAAATACAGAAAACGACTTCTAAATAAATAGTTTCACCAGTTTCTGCTGGCTGTGTGGATCTCACGGTTTTGTAAGGAAAACCATGTGCAGGTCCATATCCAGCATCTCCCGAGCGCCTTTCTCAGCTGAGTCTATGGTGTCCAACTACACACTACCCAGCCTCAAAGAAGCAAGCTCCAAGCTGGCCCAGGAGTTCCTATGAAAATCTGCACCTCAAAGTTTACATGCATGTTTACAGCACTGGCCATTCACACAAATGAAATGATCATGAATAGGGGGGAAAAAGTCAAAGATGAAGAGAAAAACAGCTCTTTCCACAGAGGTCATTTCGGGCATGAAGCAACACTTTCCATTAAAAAAAAAAGAAGAAGAAAACGATGTTGCTGTCTCTGTAAAGATTCTTCTTTTCTCATTAGGATGAAAGGTTTGAAAATGTAGACCTCTGAGAGGAAATGCTACAGACTTCTAAATTGGTGAAGGAACTTCCAGCATCACTTGGATACTCTGGATAGGAAGAACTGGAGGAAATGATATTTTTGAGCCTCTGGAGAGCAATGATTAACAGCAACAGCAGGAACGCTAGAAGGCTTAGGAATATGGACACGTAGATGTAGACATTGGACAGGTGGCCTGAGGAGGCATCCACTGATGTGGACAGTGACGTGGGAAACAGCTCAAGGAAAGTTCCATTCTCCACACTCCCAGCAACTCCAGACGAAGGGCCAGCTTCAGACATCTCGACGAAGGTGGGGAGAACTAGCAGAAGTATTCAAAGTCAAAGTCAAGCCCAGGGGTTAAGAAGGACGGAGCTGGCATTGCTTTTCCATGATAGCATCAGCAGACGCTTCAGGCTGGGAAATGGACACAACAGAATGTCTAGGTTTCTACGCAGAGGCAATGGCAGGGGCTCAGGTATCCATTGAAGCTGTAAAAATAAAAACAGAGAAACAGCTCAGTGCATTCTTTAGAAAATAGCATACTCAAAACTGATTTCTAGTTTTATATTTCAGTGAGGCTTAATTGTAAAACCCACCAGGGAGGGGAAAAAATGAAATAACTCCTCCAGAAACAAGTAACGTTTAATATCTTTGTATTACAAATGATGACACAAAAGTGAGCTTTTATTTCCTCTCTGTAGCACTCTAGGTGCCAGGTTTCCCCATAGAACTAAAGATACAAGAAAAAGAAAAAAAATCTCACACCTTCCAAGGCTCAGGGTCCATTGCGGAAGAGGGGGCAGAAAGAATGTAAGAGCCAAAGGAAGGGTAGGACTCCTTACAACGTGCTCCTCCAGACACAAAATGGCCTGGATATCCATGACCTCACAGTGCCTGACACTACCTACACAAGACCCTCATAATAGGAGGAAAAGATCATGACATCAGACTGAAAAGAGACTGATTGAGAGGGTGAGGGGATATGATGGAGAGTGGAGTTTCAAAGGGAAAAGTGGGGAGATAGAGGGAAGTACCATGGGATATTGTCTACAATTAAAGAAGTTGTCAATAAAAAATAAATAAAAAATTTTTAACTCTGGGAATGGGGAGAAGGCTCAGCTGTTACTTACAAAGTCTGCTGGCTGGGGTTCAGTTCCCCAGCCTTCCCATGTGAAGCCAGATGGGCATTCATTTACAGTGGCAAGAAACCTTGGCACACTGCCCCTCCACACACATACAAATGTATAAAAGATTTGAAAATGAAAAAATACACATCTGATATGCTCCATCTGCTTTGATCTTAGCATATGCTCTAAGTAGACGTTGTGGGATGAGAACCCAAAATTTTACTCTAAACCTCCTTCCCCCGACAAATTCAATTCTGCAGTCTATAGCCTATGAGCATCATTCCTGATCAGGATTTTCCTGTTAACATATGCTGCAGAATTCCAGGTCACGGAAGAGTGCTGTTTTGTCCAATATTTGTTATATGCCAATTTACTGTTAAAATTTTATTTCTGTGGTAGTGTGAATGTATGGTCCCATAGACTCAAGTGATTTATTAAAATTGAGCTTACAACTTGAGACCTGAACAAGCAGATCCCTGCTACAGAGGGCATGTCACTGGGGGCAGATCTTGAAGTCCAGCCCTAAGGTGTGTTTTGGGGGTGGATCTTGAATTCAGCCCCAAGGTGTGGAGAAAACAGTTGGAGTTCTGGTTGTTTTGTGGTGCAGGCTATTGGCAATGTCTCTGTGCTCGGATCAATAGAAATGAGCCAACTTCTTCAGCCATGATAGTGTTCCCTTGGAATTTATACTCCTGAGATAAACCCATTCCTCCAATAAGCTGCTTCTGGTTGGATGTCTGTCCAGCGACATGAAACTTACCACAACAATCTCCTTGCAGTCAAGACAATGTTTTACTCTGCAAACAAATTCTAGACATATGTGCCACTTTGTGCATCTGGCTTTACTTGGGTACTGGGCTAGCTTTGCAAGAAAATGCCTTCAACCCCTGAGCCATCTCCCCAGCCCAAATACTTCTCTCATTTAAACGTAATTCACTTTACATACTTTAGGTATTGAATAGAAAAAGTTTGGATAACTCAGAAGTTGGATTCCCTCTGAGTGTTGAAGAGATTGCTGTTTGCTGAGATAAAAAACCAAAAAAACAAAAAACAGAAAAAAACTTTACTTTTAGGCCCAAATTCCCAATAATTTTGGGGAAGCTGGCTACACAACCTAAATTTCCCGAGTCTTAGTTTTTGTGGAGTTGCTTGACATGTGTCCTATCATCTTATTAAAATAACAGATCATGAAATTTGAAGTGTAGCCAAAATCAGTGTGTGCATGTGTGCACATGTGCACCTGTGTGCCTGTGTGTGTGTGTGTGTGCGTGTGTGTGTGTGTGTGTGTGTGTGTGCATGCATGCTTTCTAAGGGGTGTGGGAAGAGAATGCTTTCCTCTTAGCCAGGTGCAAAGAAAGGCTGTTTATGAGGGAGGCAACATGAAGGAAGAGAATTTCTCTAGGTAGAGAATTCTCGAACCTTCTTCAAGTCTAGAAAAGATGCTCTTCCTGGCACAAATTCACTTTGCTGTAAGTTTCTAACTCTCTGCAGATGTGGTAAAATGCTTATGGGGAGACCTCTGCTGTGCCCTTGGCTTTCACTTCTATACTTTCCCAGCATCTTACCTGAGAACTTGTCTCTCCTTTTCTCTCTCCAAATTAATTATCTGATCCTTCGAGTGGCTGACATTTGCTGCTGTGACTGGAGCTGAGCAGCACTAATGATTTATGGGGATGGAGATACTTCAGAAGAACTGTCCCTATCAGGTGTCACACCGAGTGATGACTCTTAGTGAGCTCCTGAGAGCAGGCCGGGGACATGTGTTAGTAGTTCCTAAAATAATTTGACTCCTCTCCTCATTCTGCTATGCCTGGTGATTTGAATTCATTAGGCTGCCACAAGCGCCTCACAATTTTTAAAAAAATAAAGAAAGAAGGAATCACAGTGGTACAAATGTATCTTGCTGATTTGGCAATAGCATGCATGTGTTCTAGCTGTTTATCTTTGGGGAATAGGCAAGGCATCAGAAGCAGCATGGTGCAGAGAAGAGGAACTTAAGAGAGCTGTCTTGAATTGAATCAATAGATTGAATCAGGAAAAATATTACAAATGTCTTGCAGAATCCCAGTGTAGCTGAGGGACGGGAGAGCGCAGAAGCAGGTTGGTTTGATAAGAATGACTGACATTTCCAGTTAGAAGTCAGGGCTTTAGGCATCTGCCTAGCCCCACCCTTTATGCCATCTGCTCCTCATTTCCTTATTGTTTTGGTAGTTAAGGTATCATTTCTTTTCTAGTGTGGGCAAAGAAGGCGAGGATTGGGCATCTCCTTGTTCCTCACAGCTACCTTGTAGGACAGGCTAGAGAGTAGAGATGTGCTCATTAAGATGAGAAAATGAAAATTCAGACACACTGTGATTTGCTCAGGGTGCCTAGCTAGACAGTGACAGAGAAGCAACTAGAACCTGAACTGTATTCTTGGTCATCTCACCTGTAGCAGAAAAATAACAGAACTTGGTAATTAGTTCCCGTCTTCCATTTACCTGGGGAAAGCTCTTTCTCCCTCTCTCCCTCTCTATGTTTCTGTGTAAATGTGTATGTGGTATGTAGTGCATGCACATGTGTGTGCAGAGCTACACATCCTGTGGGTACACACATGCAGAGGCCAGATGTTGGCTGTTCTTCTCTATCGCTCTTCCACTTTATTTTCCTGCATCAGAGCCTTTCACTGAACCTGGTTTTCTCTCTCTCTCCTCTTTTGGTTTTTCGAGGTAGGGTCTTACTCAAGCCCAGGCCGACCTGGAATTCACTATGAAGTCTCAGAGTGGCTTTGAACTCACAGCGATCCTCCTACCTCTACCTCCCTAGTGCTGGGATTAAAGGCATGCACCACCATGTCTGACTTGGTTCTCTTTTTTGTGAGACAGTTTCTGTCTTGCTGCATACCTCAGGCTGGCCTTGAACTTTCTATCCTCCTGCCTCAACCCCCTGAGTCCTGGGATTTTTAGGCTCATACTACATATTTAGACCACTCCGTTTTCCCATTTGCACTATGGTAGCACTCATCTTTCTACTTCTCCATGTGGGCCTGAGTTAAGATGGGATACTGTTTCTGTAATTCTACTTAGATCCTAATCGAGACCATTCCAGTTAAAGTACCAGTAGGTAGAGAAGTCCTTCCAGACACCCAGAAGACGAGTGATACTTTTGAGGCCTCCATCAGTCCTATGACTTTGACATGAGAAAGGTCATAGATTCAGCCAGAATTGTCTGACTTCTCTGACACTTTAATTAGCATAGACAATATCACTATGGTACCAGCACATCACTGACAAAGCTGACAGGTGGTTGTGGATATTAAGACCAAGGTTTCTCTATTCAGGCTAACTTTCCCAAGAGGTCCTTTTCAGTTCCCTCTTCACTGGGAGCCTCAACTGTTTATGGAACGGCTCACAGAAAACAATGCTAAGATGATAGGGTATTGGACCTCTTAAGTGGCCTGAGAAGAAAGGTACAACATAAACTTTGCACCTTTATTTAATAATTCACAACGAAATATCTCCTTTAAATGCTTCTTCCTAATATTACAGACTGAGTAGCACTTCCAGATTACTATTTTAAAATTACAGTTACACAAATTTCATATCATTGTTCTGCTCTGAAACAACTGAACATGTGCATTGTCGGAAATGATTTTTGTTGGATCAGCATATGGGCGGAACCAACTCCAGCGACATGAAGCTAAGGAGAGAGAATATATGACCCCACAGCAGGCTGTTCTTTATTGGACAGCAAGCAGGGGAGTGGGGAAGGATGGCCAGCCCCATTCTGCGGGTTTGACGCTGCCATGCTCAGACACAGTTGAGCTGGATGTTTAAAGGGAAGGGACAAGCAGGGCAGAGAATGGGGGAAGGGAGAGGGGAAAAGGTTGTAACAGTGCTGTTTCCTTTGTTGACTTGTTTTCCCAGGTAGGAGTCTTAGGTTTGACTAGTTCTTTGATGATAACCAGTTTTTTGCATGGTTCCTGCACCACAGGTGACCGAATCAGGCTGTGGTTTTCCAAGTTATTTACAACCCAAAAGAACTTCCTCCCTGTTAAAGCCTGTTCCAGGACCAGTAATTTCTGTGACTCTGAGTGCTGGGACCCCAGACTTATTAACTCTTACATGCCAGACCCCGAGGACTAGCAAAAGGAAAGCTGCTGTCAAATCAGGTCTCTGAGCTGCTCCCTGCCAACCAATGGGATGGAGTGTGTGTGTGGGGGGGGGGGGGGGGGGGGGGTACTCTTGTCTCTCTGGGTCTTGATCAGGCCAGAGCGTTTGAATTTGTATTTGGAATGATGTTTTTGTTGTTGTTGTTTATGTTAGCTCTGTGAAAAAGGATAGGAAGCCAGAGGCAGATTATTGGGGGTGATCTGTTGTGAGTGTGGGGACGTAGGGCATGTTGAGGTATATTATTTTTACAGTGTTGACAGGACCTACATAGTAAAGGGGTTTGGGCTTGAGGGAGGGCCAGCAGTCCTTGGCCAGTTCTGGCTGTGTAGCATTGAGCAGATGATATATGCCCTCTAGCATAGGAAAGAAACCTTAATCTTTTCCTGCCAGTTTGGGACGGGGAGCTCTGTTGTCACTTTTAGCATCTTTGGCTATGGTCACACACAAAATGAGAAAACAGGGAAGGGCTGCCAAGAAGCCTCAGGACATAGGGGTTCCCCCAAGATGGAGCTGTGTTGGGAGAGCTTCAGGGCTTCCGTCTTGTGAGGATAAAGAAATCTTTATGGCTGGAAACACAGGAGGCTAGAGAGGGGCGGTTGGGTCACTCTTGGGACACAAAGTTACAAGGAAATGTCAGTTGGAATTCAAAAATGGAGTCATGATGATCCTAACAATTTTAATTTGGTAACATTAATTTCCATACTGAAGTTTAAGAATTGGCATATTTTTTTGCTCTTGGGTAAATATTTTCTTTGATGGGGAATGTATAATGCTGGAGATGAACCACACCCTATGTGGGTAGGCTTGTGAGAGGTGGCTCTGTGGAATGGAATCAAAGGAGGCCATTTCAGAATGATGCTTCTTTTGCTGTTATTCCCAGATCAGGTTGAAAGCAGAGAAGAAGATGACTTCATTGTAAATGCATAGCCTTGACCTGTCTTCAGGCAGTACCAGCATTCTCTCATCTCAGATGACATCTGAAGACTTGCAGGGATTTTGATTTTTTTTTTTTTGAACCATCCTCACAGAGTGATCTTACTTAGAAAGGAAAATGAGACAGCTGGATCATAACATTGTGGGTGAAGGTCTGTGGAGTTGTTTTAGTTCATGGTCAGCCAGTGTTTCCTTCGCCTCTTGGAATAAAACCCTATTCTGAGAAGAAATCTGCACCAAAGCTGTGACCGAATAAACTGGGGAAGATGGGGTATGTACTCTCTCCCCATGAGTCCATGGGGAGGTGGATCCGCAGCATAGGCATGGCAGCTCTTGTTCCCAGTCACTCAGCATCGTGTCCCTGTAACCTCTCATAAACACCGGAATATTTCCTTCCGCAGGGTTTTTATGAGGATTTATGAGGGTTGTGAACAAGTGCCTGTAACTGCTGAGCCATCTCCTTGGCCTCTATGAGGACTGTAATTTAATTTTTTTTTTTTTTTGAGAAGGAGGCTCACTATGTTGGCCAAGCTAGCCTTGAGATTATAATCCGTCTGCCTCAGAGTACTGGTCCTATAGGCATACCCAGTAGAACATAAGGACACTGTGGTAGTGTGAATAGATAGCCCCAAATATATTCAGTATTTTATTAGTTTGTTGTTTGCATCTGCAGCCACGTGGCTGCAGGCAACATCACTGGGCGAATCTTAAGGTGTGGTGGTGGATTTGATATTTCAATATAAAGATATGCAAAGTGTGCCTAGCTGGAGTTTCTGAGGTATATTATGCAATGTGGATTTTTTAGCTTGTGGCTTTTCTCCCTCTCTTCTTGGACCTATGAAGCCAGCTTCTTCTGCCATTATAGAACTGCCTCTGGATCTGTAAGCTTCAATAAACCCCTTCCTCCATAACCGTGCCTGGTCTGTAAGTTCATCTCGGTGAACCTGAAGCTATCTACTACAGACAGTCTAGTGTTACCATCATCCCTACATTCCTCTGAAATGAAGAAGAGGATCAGGGCTGGAGAGATGGCTTAGTGGTTAAGGTGCATGCCTGCAAAGCCTAAGGACTGCGGTTTGATTCTCCAGGTCCCATGTATGCCAGATGCACATGGTAGCACATACGTCTAGAGTTCGTTTGCAGTGGCTAGAGGCCCTGGTGTGCCCATTCTTTCTCTCTCTGTCTCAAATAAATAAATAAATAAATAAATAAATAAATAAATAAATAAATAAATAAATAAAAAAAAAGAGGATCAGCCTTCACATCAGGGTCCTCTCACATACACAATGCAATCCCTCTGGCAGAAAGATAGCATGTGAGCAGAGCCTACTCCATGCCTTGACATATGTAATACAATGTTTTATCAGACTCAGCCCATCAGTCAGTCTGGATTGTGGCACAGCAATTTTGGCCTAGCAGGCCTTCTTTCAAATACATCTTGCCATGAAGAACACGTATTTAAAGTTTTGTTGTTCTTGTTGTTGTGGAAAAGTAAGACAAGCTGCTTTGTCCCCTTATAGCTTTAAAGAATGACCTAGCTTTTGCAAGCAACAATGGAAAACCAACCTTTCATCAATACTGAATCCTGCTGTGTCATACTCCAAAAGGTGATCCTCCCAAATCATTAGGAACAATGTCATAGAGCATTAGTGAAACCTACTAACACACAGGGGTGAGATTAAATATTATAATGCATCTCATGGTTTTAGGTGATATATTGGGTTTCTTTCTGTGTAGAACACAAACTGCTATTGCGGGGATCCAGAAGGAAGCTTACTACATCTGAGCAAGCTAGCTTGGCTTATTAGGAAACAGTATGTTTTATCCGAGACCTTGCAGTCCTGCTTTTACCCTTTGTGTGGCTGGCTTGTTTCTAAAGCTTTCTCTTGGCCTGTAGGTCATGTTATATGAGAGTGGCCTGGTGCTGACAGTGCACACCCCCCACCACCCTCTCTAAATGAAAATCCTCACTTGAAGTCAATGGCAAACACAGCGCTGTGCTTGCCATTATCAAAGCAACGTTTACTATCTTATGAGATACGGTCTCTCAAAGCTGATTCAGTCATCCACAAATTTGCCTCCCTCAGAACTGCCCTTATAGATTGGTGCTTTGGGAAAACAGAACTCACTATAACTCTCATCATGCTTCCATGTCTGTCCAATAAGAACCAAAACTAAGCAAGTGAACTGTACCTCCATCATACATTGAACTTGAGGGCCACCGTAGGAGAAAGGAATGGAGATGCTGCATAATGTGATGCAATTCATGGATACAGACTGGATAACGGAAGATGAAAAATTAAAATGAACACTCCTCTATTTACAATTCACATGAATGACCAAAAAATGTAATCATGGGCCAGAGAGATTGTTCAGTGGGTCAAGTGCTTGCCTGAAAAGCTTGACATAACAACCCAGGTTTGATTTCCAGTGCCCACATAAAGCCAGATGCACAAAGCAGCTGGAGGTCTTGGCACACCCATTCTCTGATGGTCTCTCTCTTCTCTCTCTCTCTCTCTGCTTGCAAATAAATAAAAATATATTTAAAAATATAATCATGTGGTGATACATGCCTTTAATCCCAGCACTTGGGAGACTGAAGTAGGAGGATGACCTTGAATTCAAAGCCAGTCTGAAGCTACAGTGAATTCCAGGTCAGCCTGGGCTAGAGTAAGACCCCGCTTTAGAACAACAACAAAAGAATGTAATCAACCTTTCCAATGCGCTTTGGTCAAAATTGGAGCAATATCAAAGTAATAGCTTGATGTCAAGGATTCATGTTTAAAATCAGTTCTAGGGTAGGTCATTAAGTTTCTGGATCCATTTCAACCTTCACCAACTCTCCCTTGGTCAAAACATTTGGCTTCTTAGAAGACTTTTATGATCTGTCAAACTTTGTTCTCAACCATATACATAAATAAACAATAAGTAAGCTCAATCTTTTATGTTAGGCACCTTATTTTCTAATTATTTAGAATTAGTTTTCCAACTGAGACTTCATTTTCAGAATATTTTAGGATATTCTTTTCTTGACATACCAAACAGAATTGGGGCTAGAGCAATGGCTTAGTAGTTATGGCTCTTGCTTGCCAAGGCTAAAGACACATGTTCTTCTCTCCATGTCCTATGTAAACCAGACATACAATGGCATGCAAGTGCATAAGGTCACACATGCACACCAGGTGGCGTACACATCTGGCGTTGGATTACAGTGGCTGGAGGCCCTGGAACACCAATTCCCACCCCCCGGCCCCATCTCATTAAAAAAGGCCAGTCTTTTGGGCTTGCCTCAAAAACAAGCAAACAAGCATACAAACAAACAAACAAAAAAACAGAATTGATGGAGGGGAAAAACATGAAGAAAAACCCACAAAAATATTGTAAAAGGTATGTACTATGTATTAGTTATTTTCTCTTTGCTGAGAACAAATATCTGGCCAGAAATGACTTAAGGAAGTAAAAGGTTTATTTCTGCTTATGCTTCAAGGGGATATAGTCCATTTATGGCAAGAAAGGCATGGCAGGCTGGCTCATCACATCACAGCCAGCATCATGAAGCAGACGAACTAGAAGTGGGACTGGGCTATAAAACTTTAAGACTCGCCCTCAGAGACCCACTTCCTTCAGTGAGGCGTCACCTACTAAAGGTTCCACAACCTCCTCAAATAGCCACAAGTATTCAAGTCCATGATTGCATGGGGAACAATTTACAGTTAAACCACAAGAAACTATAACTGCTTTAATGTTTTACTGTACACAGTTCCAAAGTAATTATTGGGATGAGTCCTTTGCATTTATAAAATGTTTGTTTGGAGAAGAAATAAAAACCATTATTCTTAATAAACTTCTAGTATACTTAGACTCCATGAAAAAGTTTTATGACCAAATCACTGACTTACCAAGAATATTTTATCTAAAAATAATAAGTCCTTAGAATATAAAAATGGCACACTCAGAATATGATGAGCAATATAAATGGGTAACTTTCCTTAGCTAAAAATAAGGCTATTACAAAACCAGTTCCAGTTATACACTGTTGTGTATGTGTGTGTAAGTACATGGGAATGGGTATGTGCACACACACACACATTTATGTGGAGGTCAACTTACAGTGTCATCCTCAGGAATGCCACCCACCTCTTTTTGAGACAGCGTCTGTCATTGGCTTGAAGCTCACCAATTAGGCTAGACTGGCTGGTCAGTGAGCCTGGGGATTCTCTGTCTCTGCCTCCCCAGCAATGGGGTTTGCAGGGGTACACCACCACACCCAGTAATTTACATGTGTACTGGAGACCAAAAATCAGGTCCTCCAGTCCTCTTATTTTGTGAAACAAACACTTTTAAGTGACTGAGTCATTGTTCCAGTCCAGGCATAGCACTTTTATGATTTTCTTATGACATGTAGGAAAGAGCAAGGCTTTCTGCACTTGGGAGAGATTGGGTCCACCATGGGTGACAGAGTTACTATAAATCAAAATGACAAAAGCAACAACTTCAAAATTGAAGGAAGCATAAACTGGTTAATAATTAGCAGAATGATGAAAGTAAACTTTATGGAGTGAAAGAAAAGGTCACTGGCTAAATGACTCACTTAGAGAAAAAGCAAACAGTGGGGAAATAATGATTTGATGATTACAGGCAAGGATGTAATGAATGTATGTGAAGAAACACAGAAAAAGACAAGGTTGGCCTTTCAATGTACTGCACCATTTTATTTTATTTTTTATTTATTTATTTATTTTTTGGTTTTTCAAGGTAGGGTCTCACTCTGGTCCAGGCTGACCTGGAATTAACTATGTAGTCTCAGGGTGGCCTCAAACTTACGGCGATTCTCCTACCTCTGCCTCCCAGTGCTGGGATTAAAGTTGTGTGCCACCACGCCTGGTTTACTGCACCATTTTAATGAGGGATTTCTGGCTCCATTTTTTTCCCAGCTCTGATCATTTTTAATATTTTAAAAGTATATTCAGAAAATAATTTTTATTCTCAAAGTGATTGGATTGGCTAAATCATAGTATTAGTATATGAAAATTTTTGCATATTTATACTAAGAGTAGATATCTTTAAACAATCCTATGGTGGGTGAAGGAGATTATGTTTGTTTCTTTTCTATTGTGTCTCAGTTTGTCTCCAGTTAAATAATTTGTATCAACATATTTTTGTCCCATTAAGATATGTTCATTACAGTTTCATTATCTAGTATAATATTTGGAAAGATTTTGTTCTTGTAAACTTAATTTGTAGTGGTCATATATTTCTAAGATTAAAAATTTTAAAACATTGCATTTCACCTTGGCCTCAGGAGTCTTTCTGAGTCCCCAAAACTGCTCTCAGGGAATAGGAAAGAGCTTGGGAGTTAGTATTGATACACCTATTGGTGAAGACCATTCTAAATCTCAGCAGGTTCCTTAGAAGGGGGCCAGCACAGCACATTGAGCCACTCAGAACAAGAAGAACATGTGAGGTGTTACCATTCGCTCCCTCTATACCCCCTTTCCTTTCTTGTTTCTATTGCTACGTCCTTCCTTAAACACAAACATATTTTTTCAGTTTATGGTTTATTATTTGTCATCTTGATTCTTTTGTTTTTTTTTTTTTTTTGATCTCTGTTCATCATTCCATTTTCCTCATATCCTTTAGGCATCCAGTCTAACGTACTTAATGAGGCCCTTTCTTCTTGTACGTGTTCCTATAAATGTCTACCATTGTTTTTTTTTAAAATTATTTATTTATTTATTTATTTATTTATTTATTTATTTATTTATTTGAGGGAGAGAAAGAGGCAGATGGAGAGAATGGTTGTGCCAATGTCTCTAGACAACAAACTCCAGACACATGTATCACTTGTGCATCTGGATTACACGGGTACTTGAGAATGGATCCTGGATCCTTAGGCTTCACAGGCAAACACCTTAACCACCAAGCCATCTCTCTAGCCCTACCATTGATTTTTATTTGTGCATATTTCCAATTTACAAGAATGCATGTCCATTGGATATTTTATTCACTCTTTAACCAAGTTTCAAAATTGCAGCATAGGGAAGAAACAAATGTTATTTATTTAATACAGCCAACTTTCTATTTTTGCATGTGCGAATACACCAGACTAATAACCAGTACTGATCCATAAGAATCACATGTATAAGAATAATTTGAATGAAAAAGATGATACATATTGTTTGAAAGAACTTCACTATGAACAAAATAATTGAACAGGCCACTAATTATATCTCTCTCCATTGGCAACTATAGTCATGTATTTGTTTAAAGTAGGAGCCATAGAAACTATTAGCTATAAATGGATTGGAATATTTTAACTATGTTAAATGTTATGTCTTTCATTTCCCAAAAAGTACCCAAGCTAACAGAGTCTGATAGTATTTTATAGCATTAAACTTTGGACATTTACCTTGAATTAATGAATCATTATCTCTTGAAACACAACTACAAGCATAATTGATTCTACCATAGGCTATAAACTGTATATCTCATCTGAATCTTAGCCAAGGATTTGGCACAACACATACATATAGATTTTGTCAAATAAATTCCCTCATTCTTTCAGTTTTCTGTGGCTGGCATTCAAAGTATGATGAAGCTTTCCACAGTAAAATGGATATTTGAAAAGAATAATGCTTAGTAATTGCCAGTTTAGGCAGGCTAAGTTTTGGATGCATCAAGTTTTGGTCGTATTATATTATTTAGTAATGATCTGAATACTTAGAGGGGAAAAAGGTAAAACATAGATTTCAAGATTTGTCCCTTTAATGCAACTCAAAAGTTCTGATTGATTTTAGATAACTAAAATAAAGAAACAGCTTTGTTATTATTATTTTTTGAGAGTAAGAGAGAAAGAGAGAGAGAGACAGAGAATGGGCACCTCTCAGCCGCTGTGAACGAACGCCAGATGCTTGCGCCCCCTTGTGGGCAAGTTTAGCATTGCGCCCTTGCATCTTCACTTTGCGTCTGGCTAAACGTGGGGCCTGGAGAATGGAACGGGTGGTGATAGGCTTAGCAGGCAGGCGCCATAACCGCTAAGCCATCTCTCCAGCCCAGAAACAGCTTTGTTATAAAAAATACTAAGGATGCAGGCATAGTGGCACATTTAGTATGTGATGTAGGGAAATATTCTTGCTCTTGAGAAATGTATGTTGAGTTGGCTAGCCATAGTACCAGCCAACTCTCAGCTGCACAGCAAAAGCAAATAAACAAAAATGTACAACCATACAAAGATAGGTGACAAAAACATATGTATCAAAACATTAACATCTGGCTAATTCAATTTAAGGATAAATAGATGTTCATTATTATAATTTTTTGCAATTTTCCTTGGAAATATCAACAAACAAGTTGAGAAAAAATGTATTCCCAAATGATTTCAAGAAAACATGCTTTGAATAATATACTGTATGTCAGAAAAAATGTTAGAAGCTTCTAAAGAAAGACAAGGGGCTGGAGGGATGTCTTAGTGGTTAAGGCACTTGCCTGCAAAGACTAAGGATCCAGGTTCAATTCCCCAGTACACACATAAGACAGATGCACAAGGTGGAGCATGCATCTGGAGTTCATTTGCAGTGGCTGGAGACACTGGTATGCCCATCTGCCTTTTTCTCTCTGTCTGTTAAATGAATGAATGAATGAATAAAATACAATGCTCTTCAGTGAGCATTAGTTCAAATATTTGCTGTTACCACTAAGTCTCACTATGTTATAAGAGAATGAGTGGTAGGATGCTCGATGTGTTTAACACCCAGATCCATGGTGGGGAGGTCCTGTCTTAGGACAAGGAACCATGACTCACCAGTCAGCCTTATTCATGACTGCACTCCTGCCACTATGACTGAACCCACTATGCACATCTTATACAAAGGAATCTGGGGCTAGAGATAGGGCTCAGCAGTTAAGTGTGCTTCCTGCATAAGCTTGAAGTCCTGAGGGGGCTCAAGACTTCCAGAAGTCAAATCTCCAAACCTGACTAAAAAGCCAGGTGTGGCCACACATGTCTGTAACCCATACTGTGGGAAATGGAGACCAGGGAATTGATGGGGATGGAAACTGCAAGCTGTAGAATCAGTAAGAGACTCTATCACAATGAAAAACTAGCCTGTGAGTGATAGAGGGGGACCCTTGATGGTTTCTTCTAGCTGTGATAGGTAAGCCCATGGGGTGTTGCAGGTTAACACAACATGGGGGTGCCACATCAGTACATGAACATGCATAGACCACACACAACACTACACTACACACACACACCTGTAGTTATGTTTGTCTAACATCATCTGTCATCTTCAGAGGCAGCCACGGATATCCCTCTTGAAGTCTCCAAGCAAAGGCACATTCCACAGGGTAGTTTTTTTCTGGTGAGGGCTAAGGAAGGGTGGACTGTGAGGAGTTCACAGTGAACCATTAGTAGTTACTAAGGTCCGGTTCAGAGCAGAGACCAGGGAAACAATAGCAGTCGATGAACCACACAGAAGTGGAGATTATTTTGGCAGCAAAAGAAAACAGGCTGGCTATAAATATCAAACTCCACAAATCAAAGAACCCGCACTTGTTCCAACTCTGAACTCACAACCACCTCCTGGGTCACCCTGCTTAGGGGAGCTCTCCAGTGTAGCAAGAGGCTAGCTAGACACTTCCCATGACTCACTTACAGTCCAGGGTCAGAATCCTTTGAAACGAGGTCCAGAAAATGATTTAGAAAATGATTCTATGTTTATTGCTGCATTATTCACAGCAGCAAGCAAATGGATTCAGCCTGAATGTTCATCATCAAATGAGTGGATAATGAAATTATGGCACATATGCACAATGGAATTCTATTCTTCAGTAAAGGAAAATGAAATGATGCAATTTGCAGGAAAGTGGATGGAGCTGGAAAGTATTATATTAAGTGAAGTAACTCAGACTCAGAAAGACAAAAATCGCATGTTCTCTCTCATGTGCAGATCCTAGATTATGTTTATGTGTATGTACATGTATGAGTGTGAGTATAGGCTATGAATCTAGAAAGGAGATCACAAGAGGGGAAAAGGAGGTGTTAAGGAAGGGGAGAGCATTTGGGTACAGGTAGGTGTCATGAAAGGAGACTGGGGGGGTATAAGGATGTAAGTGCAAGTCATGGTGTAGGGGGAGAATGAGGGAAGAGAATTAACATAAACCAATTTTGTTTGAAAATGGTATAACGAAACCCAAGACTTGGTATGCTAATTTCAAAAATTAATAAAAAATAATGGAATCTAGTTATTTCCAAATGTGGCTGTAAATTTAAAATAAATAGCATTGATTTCAGCAGTGCTATTGCCCAACAACAGGAAGGTACACACAGGTACTCCAAAATGATAAATACCAGGTGAGTGGAGTTTCAAGAGAAATTATCAAATTCAAAATCCCTATGGGGAGACAAAATACTTTCTTTAAAGGTGGTAAACTTACACATCTACCTGGATCTCCAGGTGTTTGAAGGAAGCAGGAAACCCAAAGAGGACCCTGTGTCCTTCATGGAAAAGCCACTACCAGTGGGAGGGATTTCCCAAAGTCCTGTTCATTCTTGGTTCATTCTTGGTTCATTCTTGGTGTGAGCTCATAGCAGAGCTGACCTGTGTTCATAATCTCTGTCTCTGTCTCTCTTTCTGTCTCTCTTCTCTTTTTCTTTCTCTTCACAGTGAGCTTAGAAGTTAGGCCAACAAAGAAAATATTGACATGTTCCTTGTAACATGGAACAAAGTGATACAGCAGGCCATCTATAGAACATGGAAAGCACCCAAACCCTGAGTCCCTTATTATCATTTTAGACAACAACTCAAGATCAGACTGTGCCAAAAGTAATATGCAAACAATAAAGAAGTGCAGGATCAATTCCTCCAGAATGCATTTCAACTTAGACTTTCAGAGGTGAAATTGAAAAAATAACTGAGATGTATGTGTAGAAAACAGACTATATGGGTGACCAATACAAAATAGTTATGTTTTCTTCTAAATAGATAAATGCATATACTTTGACACAGAAAATAATGAATAATCTTGTCTACAGGACTTAGATGACTTTAGCCTTATCTTTTATCCAGGTTAAGCTCTTTGCCTGTTAAGGTTCTGTGCTTTTTCTTTTCAGCCGCAGGAATAGTCTTGGTCACATTCACCCACAATTCACTGTTCTCGCATTCAGATTTTGGTCTTTGTTATTTCATTTGGTGTGAGCTGGGATGTAGGGATCTATCTTGTGGAGGAGTAGTGGGTAATAGAGGAAAGAGGTAGGGTGGAGTGGAAGAGTAATGTGTGTTCACAGCAGGACGGGAGGAAAAAGGGAAATCCTGGATGTCTGTAGTAGCAAGAACAAGAAGGCAAACCAATGGAGGAACATCACCATCACTACCACCGCCACCACCACCATCAATACCACATAAATGGTAGCTGCCACTTTTTGGCATTAAGTAGCATGTACCAGTTTTGGAATTGTGTGAGTGTGTGTAGGGCGGTGGGGGGGGGAACACGTGCATGTATGTTTATATATTCATAACCCTTAGAGGTAGCTACTGTTAACCTTCACCTTTTTTGGGGAGATGAGAAAATCAAATTTCAAAACATTCATAGACTTAACCAGGAACTTAGAGACAGGGATAGACTTGAAACCTATATTTCTGAGTCTCTAAATTCCATGATCCTTCTATTTCTTCTCCCTAGGAGGCTGAAAGTGGAGGGAGGATCACTGGGATTGTTTATATAATGCTCCTATTCTTCTGCATTCTAGGGTTCCAGGGTTGAATATTCCCAGGGTTGAATGTCCCCAGCTTTACGGCATTCATGCAACTTCTTTTGGCCAGGAAAGGCAGGTATTGTGCAAGGAAACATAAGGCCCATGGTTAGAGTTGCAACATCCCATCTCTGTGAGCAGTGTAAATGCTGGCCTTTAGAAGTTTGAGTCCCTGAATGATCACAATGAGGCAAGTACCTTCAAGCCTTATGACTCCATTGGCATCCAGAATCACCAATGGATAAACTTCTTTAAGGCACCGAGGCTTCTGGTATTTTTCATTACTGTAGAATCATCCACATTTTACTGATTAACATAACATCTCATTCTACTGTGACTTCAGATTTTATGATAGGTCTCCAAGAACTTGATCCAAAGAAGTAAAATTGTGAATCACAGTCACATATACTCTTGATGTAATATATTTACTAGTCATAATTTATATATTAATTAATAGTGTAGTAATAGTGATCTATTAGTAGATAGAGCCCAAAATATTCCCCAGCAAACTGGAATATGATGAGCTATTAAAGTTCAAGGAAAATCGTCACCAACTGTCACTTCAACATGAACAAATGACATGGGGAACATGAAGAATAGGTGAAGAGACAATAACAATATTATGACTAATACATGACCCCTTAACATAAAAAACAATCCATTATACAAGTAAGAGTTAAGGTCATTGCCTTTAGTTAAGAAAATCTATACTCATGCTGACAGCACAACACAAAAGTAGACTTAAAACACACCCACCATGGCTCAGGGAATTTTGTGGAAGTGGGGGCAGAAAGAATGTAAGAGCCACAGAGTGGAAGGAAAAGTCCAGAGTCATTGCCCCCCCCATCCTTACAATAGCTGACTGATGCTCTCACATCTAATAACCCACAAACCTACGGGGACTACCAGCTACACCACTGAGAAGGGCCCTCAGTGGAATGGGGGCAGGGAGGGAAATGATGGTACTAACATATGATGTATCCAAACAACTTTCTACCTAATTAAAAAAAAAAATAAGCAGAGCTATGTTCAAATGCACTAAGTCATTTAGCCAAACAGTAATTGTTAATCATGCACTACATACAGGAAAGGATAAAATATCATTATGTGCAAAAGTCTATGCACATGTAAGTTTTATAGTTATCATCTTGACTAGGAAATCTAAAGGACTTCTCTTGTAAGCTCTGTCCTATTTTATATGTCCTTTATTATCTGTTCATGTGCTACTCGTACAGTTTTATTTCACCCATTGCATCCGTGGTAGTTTGGATATAAAGTGTTCCCCATAGCCTTATGTGTTTGTGATTAAACCTCATTCTCAAACCCCAGGCTCATGTTTGATCTCACAAATCACTCCCTTCTCTGTAATCTCAAGAATTTTCCATACTTTTCTATACTAGCATTTCTCACATTTCACTGTATTCGTTCCATTTACATGTCTGTTTTGACATACTTTGAATTACCAGAGTAAAAGACTAATATTTCATTTACTTTTTGTTTGTTTTTTTGTTTGCTTGTTTGATACAACTTTTCACTCTATCCCAGGCTTACCTGGAACTCATTCTGTAGTCACATCTGGCCTCCAACTCATGGTGATCCTCCTACTTCACCTTCCTTAGTGCTGTGATTAAAGGCAAAAGCCATCATTCCTGGCTCTATATTCTAGCACAAAGAATGGCATAAACAGTCAATGGGTATCTGTTGGATGAATGAATGAAGAATAAAATAATAACAAAACAAGGCCTCTTGGGAAGACAGCCTTTTATACATAGAATCATTTTCTAGGATGTACATAAATACATCCTACTTTTATCAGTATGTTAAATGAGTAAACGGTCTTGAATAAAATCATAAAGATTGAAGTGGCCAGTACTCAGTAATAATACTCGAGGTTCCAGAGTAAGTTCTGCCCATTCTTTTTTTTTTTTTTTTAATCATTCCATTGTGGTTTCACAAACAGTACCTAAAAGTTGAAATTTTACTATGTCAGCCATTCAGTATTCTTACGAAAGGGGTGGTGGAGTATGGTATAAATTTTGAAGTACATTCCTATGAACCTAAATTGAGGGTTTAAAAAATGTATTCTAAAATAGGTTATAGTAGTGAGCTGATGAAGTGCTGATTGACTGGGTAGGAGACAGAAAGTGTTCTTTTTAAAATTTGCAACACTCTGAAAGTTAAATCCATGATATTTCCACTTTTTGAGAATTACAACCCATGATCCACGCTCATTTGTGGAGATGATTAAGAGTCCAGGAAAACACCACTTCCTCCTCATTGTAGGGGAGTTCATGATCACTCACTGTGCTCAGGAACATCTCATGGCATGGTGCTGTCTGTCACACTCGCTCCTGGCTCAGCCAGTCCCAAACTTCAATAGAAAAATCAACCCAATCCGATATGGTGGCGCACACCTTTAATCCCCGCACTTGGGAGACAGAGGTAGGAGGATTGCCATGAATTCCAGGCCATCCTGAGACTACTTAGTGAATTCTAGGTCAGTCTGACCTAGAGTGAGACCCTACCTCAAAAATAAATAAATAAAAAGAAAAGAAAAATCCACCCCCCCAAAAAAAAGAGTGCATTTTTCATTTTGGTTACAAAGTACCACTTCAGAAGTAATGTAATTCAAAAATGGTCATTTAGCGGCTCCAGTGACATTCTGATCACAAGTCCTAGTAAAAGGAACAACTTACATTGCTTCCTACAGAAAAAGCTGGAGAGATGGTTCAGTGGTTAAGGGTGCTTGTTTGCAAATCCTGGTAGCCCAGCTTCAATTCTCTAGCCACCCACATAAAGTTGGGTATTCATTTGCAGTAGTAAGAAGCTCTGGTGCCCTTCCCTGCTAACTGTATCTAAATAAACATTTTTTTTAAAAAAAAAAGCTAAACTAAAAAGTGTGTTTGATGTACATTTGGACACATATATCTGATTATCACCAAGTGACAGCACTGAACACAGAGAGAGCATCCTATGAGCAGCCCACTGGCTAGATGGTCACCATGGTGACATGAGCACCAGCACTAAGCATTGCTGTGCTAGGCAACTAGGTGGAAAAGCTCAGCTTCTTAGGAAGAGTAACAGAAACAAAAGCAGATAAGTGCAAAAGAAACAAATATCTTCTCCTTTCCCTCATTGTCTAGCTGATTTCAAACATTTATCATGTATTTCATTATTTTTTTCTTTATATTTCCTCCCAGTATTAATTTCTCCCATGAAAAACCTGGCTACAAAAGCCAAACCCTAACAATGAAAACAGCAGAAGAAAAGGGTTTTGTTTAAAAAAAAAAAAAAACTATAATATTAGACAGTTAAAAGTCCTTGAAAATCAGTAAGATAGGTTTCCACAATGTTAAATATATTTTGAAGGTTATTGTTTATATTTTGCTTTCTTCCATAAAAGCTATGCAGAAAACCCAATGGGTAACATAAACTACAACTTGGGAGCCCAAGACCCTTTTTAAAGTCTTAAATCCAATTATATTCATAGCTAAGCATTCAGTTTCTTTTGTTACCCAGAAGTTATTCATCAAATGAGTCAAATATGGGGTAAGTAGGGTTCAATAGACACGTTGTAAATCAAAACTGTTAGGGATAAAAATAGAAAACTAAGAACAGTGATGGATCTTAAGAGAATCAACTTCACTGGCAAGAAATCTTTGTGAAAGTCTAAGACCTCCGTTATAATCAATATTCCACCCATTGCCCAACTGTGAAAACAATGTCCTTGACTTATCACCTACATCATGAAAGCCAAGGTCAGCAAGCTCCTAGGGATTGTGAGAAATGACAGGTGACCAAAGCATATGAGCAGCATTATAGAGAGTACAACAGAGAGTATGGCTGGGGTGGGGCAATGACAGAGTATGATTGGGAGTGTAATGGAGGTAGGGTATGACTGGGGGTGGGATAATGGCAGAGTATGATTTGTAGTGTCACATGTGTCTGGAGTTTGTTTGCAGTGGCTGGAGGCCCTGGTGTGCCCATTCTCTCTTTCTCTCTCTCTCTCTCTCTCTCTCTGTCTCTTTCTCTCTCTCTCCAATAAATAAATAAAACATTTTGAAAAATATTTTTAGTTATTTGCAATTGGAGAGGGAGAGAGGAGAGAGAGAATATGGGTGCTCTAGGGATTCTAGCCATAGCAAATGAACTCCAGACGCATGCAGCACTGTGCATCTGGCATTATGTGGATACTGGGGAATCGAACTCTGGTTGTTAGACTTTGCAGTCAAGCACCTTCACCACTGAGCCATCTCTCCAGCCCCAATATTTTCTTTTTTAAACTGGGTTCCATTTACTTAGGTATGCTCAAACTGGACATATAAATCATAAATTAAATCCTTATAATTTGTGTACTTTTATATGAATGTTAAGCACCAATAGATTTTTTTATAAGTAAAAATGTATTATGTGCCAAGCACAAAGAAATCTACCACTTGTTGGATCAATTGCTTGATGCTTTCCTTTTCTTCTCAAAAGATACACACTAGAAATTGCATAAGTAAGGATTTCTAAAAATTTAGCTTATGGAAAATAAATTGACAATTTAAAAGGTTCTTGCACAGAAATGTATTCTGTAATGAAGCTAAAGCTATCAAAATGTCCATGAGTCAGGGTTGGTTATGTGAATGATAGAAACATCATACAATGGTGTATAGCTGACTGATGCTAGATAGATAGATGATAGATAGATAGATAGATAGATAGATAGATAGATAGATAGATGATAGATAGACAGATGGATAAATGATAGATAGATTTGATAGATGCATAGATAGGTGATCGATAGAGGGATGCTCCCTAGTGAATGAAATGAGTGTTTTAACTATGGGTCAAGGCATCTTCCTGTCTTTCCGAACTCGAAAGCAGTTCTTGCAGCCATCTATCCATTTGTCTCCCATCAGAATTTACCTTCTTGAGTTGACTCTTCTAGCAACTACTACAGGCTGACATTTCTAGAGCCTTTCACTATTGTCTATAACCACATTAGTGTCCACAACGCGCCCCATAATACATATGGTAAATCTGGACTAACTACCTGTCTTAACAGAAAGCAATAGGTGGGAATTTAAAAATTAGCAACTGAGGAGCTGTCAAGGACATACCCTATTCCTGACAGAGCAACTGATAAATAATGATGATTTTCTGATTCGATATCCCTAAAGAACTCTTGATGGAGTCATTCTGTGATGAGACCCAATCTCAGAGCATGGTGTCTATCCTATGGGCCTCTCTCAGACATTAGAATCAGGAGTGAGGAGACCAGAGTTTGCTTGTGTAGTCTGCACTCCTGCATCAGGAATGGATAGTGTATGAATTTCTTGAATTGAAATGCACACCAAGGACTCTTTCACGGAAGCCTGTCTTGAGCCACTATGCACATGCTGAATGAAAGGAATCTTGTCAACACATGCACTTACAATTTGAGCATCTTTTTTGGGGGGGATTCCCTGGTCTGTTAGTCAACTCTAAGACTTTGTTACATGTTCTTTTATCTGTCATTATAAATAATAATAAAAGTCTACAAAATTAGGACCATGGCATTTTATATTACTATAGTAATTTATCATTTCTCCCTAGTAATTAAATATAAAAATTATTAGATAAAGAAGAAATATTAAAATACAAGTCCAGGGAGAAGAGCAAGCCTATCAAGAACTATTATCAAATGTTCTCAGGCCTGATTGAGCCAGAGTAGAGGCCAAATGAGAAAATTTTGCCCAGGACAGGTTCATCTTTCATTCTTAAAATGAATGAATGACTCCAGGTTTACTCAATGACTTGTACGATTAATCATGCTTACAGCTCTTCTCATCTGCTTCATTAAGCAAAATAAAGCAGAAGGGAAAAGAAAATCCAGAAGCCTGCAGAAAAACCCTCTGTAGATTACTGCTGCTCACAACGGTACTGTTACTTACCTCTTAACTGTGGATATACTTGTGCACATCACAGACATCTAGAAAATTTGGAGAACTGAAGCGAACCAGGGCAAAGAGAACAGAATCCATCTTAACTTACGTGAGGCTTCCTTAATGACAACCACATGTGCACTGAGCTTTTCAAAACACTTTGTATTGTGAGGAAAAATAACAGTGATAAATAAATAAGGTTCCCTCCCCTTCATCTCAAATCACAAACAAGGAATGTCCCACCAACTACCAGGAACCCAGCAAGGGCAGAGAGCTTCTGCAGCTGGCAGACTTTTCACCACTCCCACCGTTTCAACATGACCAGGGCAGGGCTGGAGAGAGGCATCCTCATTCACAGCTACCCCCCAAAGCCACTTGCATTACAGATCACCAACACCATGCTAACTGTGGAAGACAGTCTTGCGTGTGTTGGTTGGGAACAAGATGCACCTCTTAAAAAAATTAAGTACATTTACTTACAAAAAGATATTTGCAACCTGTAAAGGCTTGAACACAAGTAAACTAAAACACCTACATTAGTTGTGCTAATTAAATACCTTTTTCGCTAAAGGAGGGGGCACTGGGTGTCAAAACTTACAAAGAGGCCAACCCTTTTAAGAAAGGGTCTTAGTTTGTAATATCTACAGTGATGCATGTGTAGGAGGCAAATGTTGGTGAGACCTGTAAGGATACACTGGTAACCCAAAGCCAGTATAAGGAGTTGAGCTGGAAGAGGGGTGAAGGAAGGGCAAAATGACACATGTGACATGTAAATAGAAGGGGGGGGGAGATTCTAGGTGGAGCAGAGTTTGGGAATAGGAGAGGGTTGCAAAGCAAGAAAAACAAATTGTTTTTGAAAATGCCAGAATAATACCCAAATCTCTGTATGCTAACTAAAAGTGAAGGAAGCAGATGAAATGAAGGAGGAAGAAAAGAAGGAGGAACAGGAGAAGGAGAAGAGAACTAATCTTGCCTCTTCCGCTGTTGACAGGCAACTGTCCGAACAATGAACCCTGGCATGTAGAAGCCATCGGAGGAGCGGTCCCTGGTTGGCTGCTCATGTCCCTGCCAGTAGTGGGACCACACATACCAAACGTAATGGCTTCTCGATTCCCTGTCCTTTAGCATCCGAGATCTCCACAAAGAATCACCGAAGCACTTACCAGAACATTGTCAGAAGGAAACAGACAGGCAGAGGAAATGAAGGACATCAATAAATAGAACAGAATGGGTCTTTTGAATCTGCCACAAAAAGCAAGCGTGTCTGGACCAGATACCTGGAGGCGCAAAGCGCGCAGGCACAGTCCAGGCAGCTGGTCCTCAACAGGACATTTCTGCGAGTGAACGGGTCTTCCTGCTCCATGGAGAAGGGTGCACTGCACATTCTTCTTAATAAGAGCTCAAAGGTTTGGCTGGGATTCATGCGTCCAGCGATTGGCTGGGAAGCGCAGGATTCTGATGTCTAGGACCCTGGGAAAGGGAGGGTCACTGGGTTTTCTGGAACTCTGAAACCGTTGCTGGGGAACTCAAGTATCAGCGCAGGGAGAAACTTCTCCGATTCGGAGCCACTCGAGACAGGTGGACTCACGCGAGCACTTTAGGAGCAAGGCCAGGTACAAGTCACTAGCATATTCAGATAACACGCGCGCGCGCGCGCACACACACACACACACACTCTCTCTCTCTCCCCCCTCTCTCTCTGCATCCACTTTGGCAAGGGCAGACCCTTGCGGGTTACGTGTGTCCTGGAACCAAACGAGTCCTCCCATGGCCAAGGGCATTGAGTGTCGGTCCCTGTAGGCTCTGCTATACCCGGCAGAGTCTCTTCCGAGGTCCCGAGAGCTGGGCTCCAGGACCCTAAGGATGCAACCAGCTATGAAAAGAATGATTTTTTTTGGGGGGGGGGAATAGGGGGTGGTCTCCCACAGCAAGGAGCCGGGGAGAGTCCAGATCGAGGAGGATCCACATGCCAAGGGACTCAAGGGCCGCCCTAGGTGGGGCGTCCGTGTGCCACTCCTGGCTCTCCTGCCCGCGGGGTCCCCCACTCCTGCGCGCTGGCCTGGTCGGGGTGGCGGGGTGTGGCGGACTGCGCTCACTGACCTGCGGATCGGACTGCGGTGCTGCAGGTGGGGCGGCGCCCGGGTCTTCAGCTCTGCGATCCCCGGAATGCTGAGGCGCAGGGGCGCGGTGCACAGGCGGCAGCAGGAGTGGGCAGAGAGGACCGCTCGGTCCGGCCCGCGCGGCATCCCTCCGCCCCTCCGGGCTGGCGCAGCCAATAGCTGCGAGCTGGGACCACTCCGCGCCCCCAGCCCCACCCGCAGCGCTGCTCATGAGGCGGCGAGGACAGCACCCCGCTCTGCCGAAGGAGGAGCTGGCGCCACGGTTGGAAAATCCCCATTCGGGAAAGGCAGGCAGGCAGGTGAGGCACTGTGAACTTTGGTGTGGACATTGGGGTGGGTGCATTTTCTTTGGGACTGCGGGCTTCTCTCTGCACGGAATGCATATCCACTTGTAGCCAACTTTCTGACGAGTCCTGTGCAGCCCTCAAAACAGCGACCCACAAAGCGAAGCGTCACCTCTCCAGCCAGCTGTCACTGAGCGGCGTGGGGACATCCTCTCGGGCTTATGACAAGCTTCACTTCTCAGACCCTCGTCCGCTGAACCTTTCTCCTTGCCAAGCTGCCCTTTGCCAAATGTTCAAATGAATGACTAGGAGTGCATTTCTGTGACTGCCAGTCATAAACCCCACGGGTGATCGTCACAGAAAACTGGTGGACTTCATTCGGTGACCACTCAGCTCTGGTAGCCTTCATGCCAAGTCTGTAAATTTCTACATTGGATTTTTTTTGTTTGCTTTTGCATAGCCTTGTTGTGAAGAATGATCTGTAGAAATTGTGGATACAGGTTGCATTTTACAATGAAGCTTAAGTTCTCTGTGTCACTTCAAATCATGTCTCACACCTCACTTGGGAAGCCCTGGGGAGTTTAAGAGGACAATTAAGACAATCCTAAAATGTCGGTGTGTTTAAGAGTCCTAGCATCTCTGGCTGAACGCATATGTTCTGCCCACCAAACTGCCCTTGATGTTTATGCCTATATATTAATGCTACTCTCACTTTTGGCTAGAGAAGCTTCTATTTTCAGATGGTGGCAACCACTGGGGTGCCCCAAAGGCACCATAGAGCTGAGAATAAGTGACAGTGAAGTGTTCAACACTAAGTGAGACATCTCTATCACACCCTCCAAAGCTCAGGGTTCATTGCTGAAGAGGTGGTGGAAAGAATGTAAAGGCCAAAGGAAGGGGAGGAGGGTTTACCATGCTGTCTTCCAGATACAAAATGCCATTGATATTCATGATCTCACGGTGCCTGACATTTCCTACACAATACCTTCATATCAGAATTAAAAATGATTACATCAAAATAGCAGAGAGACTAATTGGAAAAAAAGAAGGGATTCGATGGAGGGTGGATTTGAAAGGGGGAGAATTGGGGTTGGGGTGGGAATTATCATGGTTTATTGTCTATACTTATGGAAGCTGTCAGTAGAAGAGTTTTACAAAGGCTCCATGGTGTCAGGCCCACAGTTTGGTTCATCCTCAATCTATGTTATTCTAGCATTATTCATTCTCTCTCTCTCTCTCTCTCTCTCTCTCTCTCTCTCTCTATATATATATATATATATATATATATATATATATATATATATATTTGGCAGAGAGAGAGAAAGAGAGAGGGAGAGAATGAACGCACCAGGGCCTCCAAACACTGCAAACAAATTACAGATGCATGCGCCCCCTTGTGCATCTGGCTTACGTGGGTCCTGGAGAATTGAACCGGGATCCTTTGGCTTTGCAGGCAAACACCTTAACCATCTTCTAGCATTATTCTAATGCAGGGTATGCAGAGTATCCATCCACTGAGAATCCTTGCTGTGGTCTTGAGAGTTTTAAGGAGAGGAAGAGAACTGTTTCATTGCCTGGCAGGCCTTTTATTCAGGTTGGCATAAAACGGACTTCTTCTCTTTCTTAATGAAGTATAATATAGGTGTTGTTTTCCTTGTCTCTCATTGGTGTCTTTTCTGTATGGATTTGCTAGACATCTCTTAAAATTTGGGGGCTGGAGAGATGGCTTAGTCGTTAAGGCACATGCCTGTGAAGCCTAAGGAACCCTGGTTCAATTCTCCAGGTCCCTCGTAAGCCAGATGCACAAGGGGGTGCGTGCATCTGGAGTTCGTTTGCAGTGGCTAGAGGCCCTGGTGTGCTCATTTTCACTCCCTCTCTCTAATAAATAAATAAAAATAAAATCTCTTAAAAGATTGGTAGTGTTTTAGTTACCTGGGGCTTTGGTAATAAACAACCACTTAAGTTGTCTGGATGGATTCTCTGAGACAATCCATTGCAATCCTTGTGTTCACTGGCATATAGGGAGGTGCATCACCCTGGTCCCTGCCAGCCTGTCTTCACCTGCTTCCCTTTTCTTGTAAGGACACTTTCATTGGATTTAAGGTCCTCCCAAATTCAGTGTGATTGCATTTGAGAGTCTTAACTTTGTCTTCAAGCTTTTCTTCAAACACACACTCCTAGGTTCTAGATAGATACTCTTTAGGGAGAGCTCATTCAATCAGGTACAGTACCAATCCTCCACTTTGGGGCCAGGGTGTTCTAACTTCCTAGGTTGACATCAGGTAGACTCTAGCAATGTTAGGCATTTGAGTAGTTTTCAAGCTCAGCAGTGGCTACTTGGTAACTCAACAAAACAAAGAGAAAGCTGGCTACTCAAATATAGCCTGTGTTCGTGTGCTTTGGGATCTTTGTTTACTCAGCAATTGCATCTAACTCTTTGTTATCCTTATTCCTTTGGGTTAAAATGGATTGATAACATCAACTTCTGTTGGTAATGATACAAAACTCCTTTCTTTTCTCCAAGACTCAGGAGACATTATGGAAGATGGGGTAGAAAGAATTTAAGAGCCAAAGGGTGAGGAGGAGTGCTTTGGAAGGATGTCTTCCTGACCTGAAGTGGCCATTGCATTTATGACCTTATGGTGACTGTTGTTGCGTGCACAAGACCCGCACAGTATTGGATCCATCAGGATTCTACCATGGATGGTGGAAAAGAGCAAAAATTACATTAGACACCAAAGTAGAAAAGGGAAAGTTGGAAAGAAGGGGTTCTGTGGAAGGGCTCAGGGGAGGGGGGAAAGAGAAAAATAACAGGAGGAGATTAAGATCAAATTACATCATGTACATGCATGAAAATTATTAATACAAAAGTGAAAAATAGGGGAATGGGAGATGGATCAGCCGTTAAGGGCACCAGCTCCATAAGCCTGCTGATCCAGGCTTGAATTCCCGAACACTCATATAAAACCAGGCACAAAGTGGTATGTGCATCTATAATCACAGTGTGGCTAAAGCCAGGAAGACAGAGCCAGCTACACTGGGTTATCCAAGGGTAAAACACTATTTCAAAAGAAAGTGGATATGCTAAGGTCATCCTCTAATCTCCACACACGCACTGTCTCATGTGCATCCCACATACACACAACCACATATACAGACACATGCACAGGCACAAACAAAAATATTTTAAGAATAAAAACAAAACAAAAAGTTTCTTATGGCTCCAAGTGCAATGAAGAATCAGATAGTTGGCTTGATGTAGGATGCAATGTTGTTCTCTTTATATAAGTGCTTAGGAAATTAAAAAAAATATTTTATTTACTTATTTGAGAGAGAATATATATATGTAGAGAGAGAGAGAGAGAGAGAGAATGGATGTGCCAGGGCTTCCTGCCACTGCAAATGAATTCCAGATGCATGTGCTACCTGGTGCATCTGGCTTATGTAGGTACTGGGAAATCCATCCTGGGTCCTTAGGCTTCTCAGGCAAGCACCTTAACTGCTAAGCCATCTCTCCAGCCTGCTTAGGAAATTTTAATTGTCAAATTTACTTCCATATCTTCTCTTCAAAGGCTAGTTTGGTACCACTTTAATAAGATTTTTAGGTAGAATTTGGAGACACGACTTTTAGTCTATTCTAGTGATTCAGGGAGAAATGGGTTGTGGGAAAAGTGTAGAATTCATGATCATTTGGAGAATCATTAAAGTCTGATGCTACCACTTAATATCTGTGTGAAGTAAGCCAATTACATAACCACAGGGAGCCTCATTTTCCTTATCTATAAAGTGAAAATAATAGTGTCCATTTTATTAACTCATTATCAGAATGTTAAACCTACAGACATACACATATGCATGCACGTATCCTAGTCTTAGCAATGGTTCAGCGAGGTGCATAATTAAAAATACTATCTCCACCTTTCCTTCCCATCTGCCACCAAGGCAACACTCAGAATCACCCTGTCCATTCACCAGAAACTTGGAACGTTCTGTTGCTAATACTCAGTACTAATTCTTCTCTTTCCTCAATTGCTTCCTTGCTGCCCCCTTTTGGCGCCTTCTCTCCCATCTCTCTTCTTGCTCTCTCTGCACTCAGTTGCCTCTTTCCACGAGCCGCTGCAAGTTCAGAAATCTCTGCAAGGAAATGATGAAAAGATAACTCAAGAAGAGTGGAGATCATCACAGATTTTGCCCTTTCATGTCATCTCAATAAGTTTTTTTTGGTCAAATTATGACACTCCCAAAAGCATGAAAAAATTATGTTACATAATGTCACAGAAAATGTTCTGATCCCTGAGCTCTGTCATGTCCAAGAGACATTTTTGAAGTATCTGCTTTATGCCAGGCACTCTCCTAGGCACTGAGGTTATAAAAGTCAATAAGACAAGGTCCTTACCCTAAAATGCCTATGCACTGACAGGTAATACAGACTTTAAGCAACTGTACCCTATGTGACTTTAAAGGAATAGTGCAGATGAAAGACACCCCTGTACATTTTGGCACTGATGCTTGCCTTGCACTGGCCAACCCGCCTCTGGCCCCTTCTAAGTGAACAGCCAAGTCTAAGCAGAATGAATTGGCTCAGAATGGGCTTGTCGTGCAGGGCCGGCCATTCCTGAGTTCATGTGATGGACACCTGCATTTCTTCTTAGCTATCCACCATCTAGCCCCTCCTACTATGTCCCCACTGTTTAAGACTCGTGGGCAGGCAAAGCATATGTCACAATGATGAAGCACAAGAGACTTGTGCTCTCTCTGCCTCCCCTCTTGTGAACATGTGACCTAGACTTGGCCAGTAAAATGTATCTTAGCCCGAGTGTTGAAAGGTGGTGATGCAAGAAAGCTGCAACGGGGAGATCTCTTTCTGCTGGTAGTTGCAACACTGTCCAATTTCCTGCACCAGCAGGGGCAGGGGAACAGTTAGTGACATCTGGTTCCAGTGTCCAGGTGTTAGTTACAAGTCACAGCTCCTACTGTCCAGTGATGGTAGCAGAGATCCCTCTCTGTTAATTTACTGAAGGACTCTGGCCTTTCTGCCTCTCTTTGGGCTTATGATTTTCTCTGCATCTCTGGTCATTTCAGAAACCAGCCCAACTGATTTTTCTTGCTGGAAATGACACTTTGAGGCTAACGAAGAGCTTCTCCTCTCAGAGCATCTGAACCACCTGTAGAGGAGGTCAGTTAGAATCTAGAACAAATAACAACACACACCTCACGACTCTGAGTGGGACTATGTGCAAGTTGAAATTATGAGTAAGCAGAAGTGACCAATAAGCACAAGTTGTGAGTTAACAGAAATGAAATTCAGGCAGAGGAGAGGGGAGGAACAGTGAAGTTGGTTTGTAACAGTGGACAAGAAGAAACCAAGAGGGCAGTGAGGGCGAGGGAACGGATGAAGTTCTGCTCTTCAGAGACTGCAAGCTAACCCACTTGAGATCTGGGTGGAAGCCTGAACTATTTTCCAGTTTGGGAATTGCATTTAAGAGCTGGGGAGATGGCTTAGTAGCTAAAGGCACTTGCTTGCAAAGCCTGGTAGCCCAGGTTCAATTCCCCAGCTCCCATGTAAAGCCAGATGCACAAAGTGGTGCATGCATCTGAACTTTGTTTATAGCAGCAAGAGGCCTTGGCCCATCCAATCTTTCTCTCTCTCCTTCCGAATAAATAAAATATTTAAAAAAATCAAGCTGGGAATTGCATTTGTGTATGTCTGAGGTAAATAGCCCTGGTTAATCATTGACTCCCTTGAAATTCCAGTTGCTGAATTTCTTGTTTGGACATGTGTCCTCCATAACACTATTATTTGAGGCAACTAAGTGGGGCTCCATCCTACATAAGGAAAAATCCCCCCCCACCACCAAATTTTAGGGAAATTTCAGGGACTAGGACGCCATAAATGATTGTCAAGTGGTATAACTCAGTAACTGCTGACATGCCTCCCAGGATGTAATTTCTCTAGAAATCCCCAGCAGAAGAGCCCTTCCTTTGGGATGAACAATTAGCATTTTGTGTTCTATTTCCTCAGAGGGCAAAAAAAAAGCCAGAGACGTTTTGCTCTGCACTAGCCATTGGCACCTTAAATCTCATGACTTCATAGTAAATTTGAACTCTCAGAGGTCTGATGCTTAAGGGGTGGGCTTGGTAAAGGGAAGGAAGATTTGGCACAGGGCAGGGAAGGATTCAGAGTAGATAACAGAAAATGGCAATGAGAGGTCTCTGGGACATTCTAAAGGCATGTACTGTGCATTCTCCCTGAAGAGAGATTCCTGGAAGACAGCCCAGCATAAGGAGTGCCAGGGGGCTATGGGCCCAAGTTAGTGGGCTGTAACAAGATGTTAGACAGTGGTGCAAACATCCTCACTTGTCAACTTGCCTGACACATGCTCCATAATATGAGCTCGCATACTTTTCTCCAGCTCTTGTAGGAGATGAAGCTGGGCTAAAGAAGGCATAGGAAGGCGAATATCCTATCAATCCACTCAGAAATTCTACTCAGTTACACCAGCAGTCATTGTGGTAAGTTACTCACACCATAGGAATCTGGAACCTTCATTTTTAATTCCTGAAACAGTATCCTATCATGATTGTGGAAAAAATTATGTGTCTCATCCAACAAGTGAATGGTATACAATTTGAGTGGGGTGAGGGAGATATTTTGTTAATGAGTCTTTAAAAAATGTATTTTACTTATTTATTTGCAAACAAAGAGAGAGAGAACAAGAGAGAGAGAGACAGAGACACAGACACAGAATGAAAGGGGAAGGGATGGGTGTACCAGGACCTTTTACCACTGCACGTGAACTCCAGACGCATACACCACTTTGTGCATCTGGCTTTATGTGCATACTAGGGAAGTCAAATACAGGCCATCAGACTTTGCATGCAAGTGCCTTTAACCAGTGAGCCATCTCTCCAGCCCTGTTGATGAGTCTTAAAGTCAGAAGGAGCCTGAGCCACTGTGCTTGAAGGAAGGAAAGACACATTGAAACTTCTTTAATGAAAGATGTAAAATCATCTCTTTTTTTTTTTTTTGTGGAGAGAGACACACAGAGAGAGACAGAGAGACAGGGAGAGGAAGACAGAGATGGGCACGCCAGCAGCCTCTCAGCTGCTGCGAACGAAATCTAGATGTGTGAGCCCCCTTGTGGTCAAGTGCGGCATTGCATCCTTGTGTAACTGCATCTGGCTAAACATGGAACCTGGAGATTGGAACCAGCATTCTTAGGCTTAGGAGGCAGACGCCTTAACCGCTAAGCCATCTCTCCAGCCCGTGAAATCATCTCTTAAAGAACTTTGTTTATGTTCCAAAGTCCAAAATGTGCCAAAGAGTTGTGTTTGTGTGTGTGTGTGTGTGTTTTCTTCTGAGTAGTGGGTAAAATTTCTTTGCACAGCAATGAATCACATCAGCATACAGATAGGAAGAAAACTGACGGAGACACTCTCCTCACAGGCATGAGTCTCAGTGACACATGGGTGGTCGGATGGCTTGCTGTGGGTTATAATTCAGTGATGAGCAACGTGCAGAGCAGATGGGGAGGTTAATGCCACCTCCACGTCTCTGTCTTGTCGCTGACTGAAGTCCATGTGCAATTTTAAAAAAGGATGTCTGAGAAGGCTATTCATCATTTTAAATTGCTCTGTGGGCGCTTTCATAACGTGCCTCTTATGAATTTCTCAGAGGAGGTGCTCACTGATGTGCTTTACAATTTCCCAGCAGCTAAGAGCAGCTTGAAGTATTCGGATGGAAAAACTAACTTTGAAGGAATTTACAAGAAATATGGGGTGCAGCATAAGAAAACAGAGGAGTTTGAGATATAAAGGATAACTCTACTCCAAAATATTCGCACGAGGAGTTCTCATTGTCTGGTTAGTGGACTTGCTGTCTAAGTAGATTTTCTGTGTAATCATTTCTATTAGTTTATTCTTACTTTATTATAATTATTTATATTGCAGTCTATTTATTTGATATCTAAATTTTTTTTTTATCTTGTCTTCACTTTCACCCTCAAATACTTGTGGGAAAATCTACATGACTATCAGAATAGAAGCTAAGATCCTTGTTGCAGTCAGGTTCGCATTGCTGGCAGAAATCACCCGACCAAGGGCAGCTTGTGGGAAAAAAAGGTTTATTTTTGGCTTACAGACTCGAGGGGAAGTTCCATGACGCAGGGGAAAACGATGGCATGAGCAGAGGGTGGACATCACCCCCTCGCCAACATCAGGTGGACAACAGCTATAGGAGAGTGTGCCAAACACTGGCAAGGGGGAACTGGCTATAAAACCCATAAGCCTATCCCCAAGAATACACTGCCTGTAGGAGGCATTAATCTTCAACAGCTGGGAACCTACATTCAGAATAGCTAAGTTTATGAGGGACACCTGAATCAAACCACCACAACTCTATTGATGAAAACATCTCACACTTTGGGTACAGGACATTGGGAATTAAATTGTAATTGAGCTGGAAGCTTCCTTCCTGCTGGCCAGCTTTCATAGTGCCAGAAAGTGGTACACAGGCTTCTGGAGAAGAATTATCATCAGCAATTTTAGCTGCAGACCCTGTGTATTATTACTACTGACCTGCCAAGTAAGATGTGTGCATTGATGCAATAGTGGAATGACTGTTAGGGGACTGTTGGATTTGAGGCCTGCCCCACAGTGGGGAATTCATGTTTGCCTGGTCAAAAGCCCATGGCTGGGAGGTCATAAACACTAGTGGGAAAGCTACTGATTTTTTTTTTTTTTACTAAATGGTTGTGATATGCCCATCGAAATCCCCCCTAAATATTTATGTTTAAGCCTATAGATTAATGCTGCTCTCAACTTTGATCAGAAAAGCCTTTTTTTTTTTTTTTTTTGAGGTGGGCCGTGGTTACTACAGATATTCATAAATGGTCAAGGTGATGGGAATAAGACACTATTGAATGCTCAGTCCAAAGTATGTCACCTATATCATCTCTTACAAGGCTAGGGAAGAAAGGATGGAAAGAATATAAGAGCTAGAAGAATGAGCGGGTTGTTGTAGAATGCTGTTTTCTACATATGACGTGGCCATTCTACTCCTGAGTTCTCAGAAGCTGTGATTACTTTCAGAAGTCTGGGTCCTGTCAATATTCTGCCATGCAGAAGAGAGGGACTCATGATGTCTTAACCCCTTCCTGAGGATTTATAAGCAGTTATTAGTTGCTGAGGAGGGAGACATTTTCATTATTCATGTAACTGCTCATAAGTTGTCGTGCCCCTGTAAATAATCCTTCACCCATGCTCTTATAGATAACCCTAATTAAACTCATTGGGAAATTCCTCCTAAAAAATGAACATAGAAAGGGAACTAGTTGGGAAGGAATGGGAAAGGCCATCAATGGGAGTGGGAGGTAGACAATAAAGAGTAATGGTGGTGAAGGTGATCAAAATATATTATGTACATGTATGAAAATGCCATAATGACATCTACTATGAGCTATAATTAATCTATGCTAATAAAAACTTTAAAAGCTACTTATAGATGTCAGCATGACAAAAATGCTTTCCCTTGTGAAAAAAATGTGAAAAAATCACCTCGCCAAGATTATGAACATTATAATGATCCTAGACTTGACAGTCTACAAGGAAGTAGAAGATTGCTAGTGAGAAGGTCCCAAGCCAGGCACATTTGCTGAATAGTTTGCCTTACTTTACAGTTTTCCATGAAAGACACCTTGTCAGCAGTTCAATATGTGAATGACCTTGACTATCAAGAGGGGACCAAATGTGCCCACATCTCCTTCAGACATTTAGGTAAAAGTTAATGAAAATCACCAGCCTGGAAAAACACTCATTTTGAGCAAACACACTCTAATGTCAAGCAGAAAAGAAAAGAGAATTGGACCTTGATTCTTTCACTAGAGCAAATATTTAACAGAATATCATGTGTGCAGAATAAGAAAGCCAGAGATTTCCCTAAACACCTCAAGGAAGGGAGGAAGAAAGAGCAGCTCACACAATATAGTCATTGCCACATACTGAACTAGTTTTTCATGTATTAGAATGTTCCTGGGTTGGTGAGATGGCTTAGTGGTTAAGGCATTTGCCTGCAAAGCCTAAGGACCCAGGGTCAATTCCCCAGTACCCATGTAAGCCAGATGCACAAGGTGGTCCATGTGTCTGGAGTTTGTTTGTGGCAGACAGAGGCCTTGGTGCACCCATTCTCTCTCTATCTGCCTCTCTCTCTCTCTCTCTCTCTCTCTCTCTCTGTCAAATAAATAAATAAATAGTGGGTTTTAAAAGATTTTAAAAATGAATGAATTAAAAACAGAATGTTCCTCAAAAGGGCTCATGGTAATATTTCTATGCAAAGAACACGCAAGTAAAATGTTTGGGAAATGATGCAATAAAATGGGAGCCATTCATACCAGTATTTTCCATTCTTTCTTGGTTATGCAGGCAGGTAGGTGTAGAAAATTTTCACTGAATGTACTTTGCAGTCCAAATCTCAAAAGTACATTCATTTAGTCAACAGATACTACTGAACACCTCCCATGTCCTGGGAGCTGTTCGTTCTAATTTAGAAGACAAGATCACGAACAAGGAGGGGATAGCTGTATTCAGCATGAACACTCCAGACCTTCCCCAAATTCCCTCAGTCTTGGTACTTTTCTACCTCTCAACTGCTCTTACCTTTTCTCATTTTCACAAAAAAAAAACCTCATTATTTTCCATCTTCTGACTCTTGTTCTTATTTTTGTCTTTTCCCATCTTTCTATGGACTTTAACAACAGCATTTCTTCTATTGCATCAAACCCTTCTAGCCAGCAACCCTACTGATTTATTCACTAGTCCCCCACATTCCTCCTTCTGTAGCTCAGGGTCCAGTGTGCACCATCCCAGTGATTTCCAAAGCAAGTGCCCTGAAATACAGGAAGGGTTGCCAACAGAGGACTTTGCAAGGACAGTTTTAAGGAAACACTCAAGCTTCATGTCAATTATATTCAAGCTGGTACATCTGGAAACTAACTGGCATGGATATTACCTTCTGCTACATCACCCAAGAAGTACAGACTCTCTCATTCCAAATCCTACTATTGTGTATGCAACTGGACTATGAAACCTTCAGCATGCCTATAAAATAGTGTCAAAGCATTATTTGGAAGAAATTTTTCTTAATCATTTAAAACTCTTGAGACATTTTTTATCTCTGTGTTTTCTACTTATTTTGACTAAAGAGAAGCAGTATATTTTTGCCATGTTGCAATGTTAGGAATCCAGACATTTGGGTAAATGGGGAAGGAAAACAGTAATAGTTTTGTTTAATGACCATGTTTCTTTTATCTCCAGTCTGTTACAAATGAAAGCATTCTGTATGAGAGTACAACAAAGAGGATATCTTCAAAAACATTTTTATATCTTTGACACTTTTACCTTAGACATTCAAGATACTTACCCTTATGACTTATAAGACAACATTTTAAAAAATTGGATAATTATAAACTTACAGAAAAGTTACAAACATGATAGAGAGTTCCCATCACCACACATCCAACTTCCTCTGTTGGTGACTTTTTTTTTGCATTATTGTTGTATATTTTCTACAATTAAAGATCCATTCATGTTCCAAGATGGAAATACTATTCTTATGGATTATATTTTATTCATATTTTCTGTTTTCCCTAGATAGCAGGTCTGGGGCCCTATGCAAAACACTAGATGAATTTTTAGTCTACATTTTGCTGTGACAGTGCCTCACTTTCTTTGTCTAGATAGCTTTCCCAAGTTAAAAGATTACTGACTCAGTGTTTTGTAAAGCATCCCTCATTTGGGATTGTTCTGGACTGGTGTGTACCTATGCAAGTGCTGAGGAGAAGAACTCGAGCAGTCTCAGACCCTCGCAGGCCCTCGTTCTCGTGCAGCAAGCACTCTTAACTGCTGAGCTTTCTCCCCAGCCCACAGGCAATTATTATATTAATTCTGCATCATGACAATATTGACAAGTAATCTTACAAAATATTTAGTAACTTATTTCTTAGTGGTTTAAAACTATTCTTAAAATACATATGAATGGCAACTTTTTTATCTTTGTACGTGTGTGGTATGTGTCAACATGTGTATGCATATGTGTGTGAGAGGGCATACACATGTGGAGCCCTGAGGTCTTCCTCAATCACTCTCCACCATTTTTGTTTTGTTTTGTTTTAGACAGGATTTCTCACTGAATCTGGAGTTCACAAAGTTGGTTAGACTAGGTAGCCACCAAGTCCCAAGGATTTTCCTCCACTCCAGGATCGTAGGCACACACTGTCATGTGCAGGGTGTATGTAGTTGCTGGGGGTCCAAACTCAGGTCGTCATTCTATAGTGGCAGACACTTGACTGATTGGGCCATCTCCCTAGCCCCATGAAGAACGATTTAAAAATGAAGCTGGTCTTTTTTTCTCAAGGCAATGAAGTCTGAGATCACGGCCTGACTTCATGTTGAGATTAGTTTTGCCAGTTGTTTTGCGTGGAAGGTTTTCTCTATATATTGAGTAAGCCAAATCTGCAATGTGAAAGTGCCAATGAAAATGTATACAAATCATATGACCAGGACAGGAAAACAAATGAAGGAAATAGAAGAACTTCCTGTGTTGTTTCTTACAGCTGCATAAGAAACAATGGTCTTGAGATGAAATTTTGATTTTTAAAAATGTGATCTGATGAAGACAGTCCAGGAAGCATGCTGTTTTAACAAGAGTGTTATGGTGTTTCTTTGTTTTTTGATGTCTCGTCTCACCATGTGGCCCTGCTGGAATTCACTATGGAGACTGATCTTGAACTGTGCTGATGCTCCTAACTCTAGCTTCCTGAGTGTTAGGATGACGGGCATGGGCCACAATGCCCAGCAACAATTAACAATACCGTATTGACTTTCCCAAATTTTGTTCTGTACATATTGGATTAAACAAAGTAGCTCTAAATGAAATCAATAGCAAGTATATTTAATGTTCAGATAAGTTCTGTAAAGCTTGTTTGACATATGTCAGAGAAATTGAGAAAATTAATAGTTCTAATGACTGAAGAGCAAATACTTTTACAAATTAGAAGACTTTGGTTTCTTTACTGTTAAATTGTCAGCTGATAGCTGACATTCCTTATAATAGATTCTTACATAACTTATTTTGACTTTAAATTCAGAAGAAATTCAAAGAATTGAGTGGCAGTGCTTTTAAATTCTTGTCTATTTAGATATTAGCAAAAGGCTTCAGAGCACATGGATATATAGAATTAAACTATGAGCATATAATAATGGCTTATATTTTCTGTAAAAATCCAGAAATAATTAATATTTATCCATGGGTGATATACTTATCAAAATAATATTCTGGTTTATCTTAACTGTCATAGTCCTTATTAAGATAATTTATAATAAAATATTAGTTTTTATGTATGATAATTACTTATCAAAAGTTAGTATTTTTATGTCTTTTTAAAAATATTTTTTTTATTTGTGAGAGAAAGAGAGAAAGAATGTGTACAGCAGTGCCTCTTGCCACTAAACCAATTCCAGATGCATGTGCCACATTGTACACCTGGCTTTATGTGGGTACTGAGGAGACACAACCAGGGCTGAAGGTTTTGCCAGCAAGTGCCTTTAACCGCTGAGCCATCTGCCCAGTCTGATTTTTATGTTTTGATTTAAAGAATCGAATATGTAAAATTATAGATACCAAACAATAATTGTAATGGTTGTAGTTCAGTCTAGAAGAAACATTTTAGCACTTAGAATCTTATGCTCATGGAAAATATAAAAAAGTTACATTAAACCAATTTATATACATATTTTTGTTGCAGAGAAATGTGTGAGGGTGATAAATAAAAAGCTTATGAGTACAAAAATATATTACAAAATTCAGTCATGGGGGTGGGTGTGAAGGGAGTGGACTGAAAGTACAGGCTCAAATAGAAAGAATATGCAAAACTTCAATCCGAGAAGCTCTTGTAAGTGTATATTAAATGGATGATGGTGGGTACCAAGTTATATGGTATCTAAATTTGCACGTTTTAAAAAGTGATATATAGAAGTGCAGTCTATGTTTAAAAGTCTATCATATTTAAATTTACAACAAAAAGTTTGTAGGTTACCATAAAAATGTGTGGAAGGAACAGTTTTTTTTTTTTTAAACTATTTTTAGGGGCTGTGCAAGCAAGAGTTTGAATACCATGCAATAACGTTACCCCTCCTTTCCAAATATTCTCTAGTCCTTTGTTCTTTTTTCTCTCATACTCATCAGCTCATCAAACACATCAGTTCATCAGCTCAGTTCTGGCTAAATCTAGGTGTCAACTGACCCATGCTGCTTCCAGCTCAGGGTTGCTGGAGCAAAAATGTGAGCCCAGGATGACTGGCTTCACCATCAAGCCAGGATCACACGGCTCTAAAGATTCCACCACACTGTCTAGCAATCCCTTAGTGTGTTCAAGTTCTCACTTCCAGACAACTAGCCGACATCTTTTCTCCCTTCAAAACTCCTATACTACTTCTCATGCATCTCAACTCACTTGCAAATTTGCCCCTTACATCCTTTGAGAAATGTAGTTGAAATAAAATCAGCTCTTTTCCAACATCCTCCAAGTAGCCTGCACTTGTTCCCATGACCTGCATTCCCTCATTTTTGGCATGGGGGAAGTCACTCCTGTGGGAGTCCAACACTTAGCATTCTGGGTTCATAACTGCTTCAGCTTAGAGGCGTTATGATCACACCATCTCGCCTGCATTATCACTGATATCCCTCAGAGGCTTGACATTCCTATCACTTGCTTTCATATACCCTATCTTAAAAATAATCTCAAGATGTTCAGCCCATATCCCTATCTTAACTTCCATCTCCAATTACATTCTCAAATAAACTAAAAGGGGTTTTCTCTGGCATTGTTTCCTATCTATACCTTACATTATTGACTCAGCCTACTCCAAATAAACTTCTTTCCATGGAGACTTCTCTTGTCACGGACAGCAGGAGCTTCCATACTTCCAAGTCCCATGACATGTCACTATTCTTATCTTACTGACTTATAATCTTCTCCATCTTTCAAAAAAGCTTATCTGTGCATCTTTTGGCTGCCTGCTGTTTTGCCTCTCATTTCATGGGCTACTTCCATCATAATCTCTTCTGATTTCTTTTATAAAAAGTTTTATTTTTATTTATTTATTTGAAAGACAGAGAGAAAGGCACGCCAGGCCCCCCAGCCACTGCAAATGAACCCCCTTGTGCATCTGGCTTACATGGGTCTTGGAGAATAGAATCTGGGTCTTTTGGTTTTGCAGACAAGCACCTTAACGACTAATTCATCTCTCCAGTCCTCTTCTGATTTCTTTTGCTCATTCTGACTCTTAAGTTTGGGGTTGTCCCTTTCTTACAAACAGTTATCTTTACTGAATAATTTTACAATGTGATTGAAATGTCATTTTTATGTGAATGATAGGTCAAAGTTGTCTTCTCCCAGAAGGGTCTCCTTAGTATCTCCACTTTCATATCAAGTCTTAAGTCAGCTTGAATCTCATAGAACTCTGGAATTCTGTTGCCTTACACTCATCCCTGAATCCATAGCCTTAGTCAGTGTCATGCTATGCACTCAGTTCTTTGTTCTTTTAAAAAATTTATTTATTTATTTATTTATTTATTTAAAAGAGAGAGAGGAAGAGGCAGAGAGAAAGAGAGAATGGGTACACCAGGGCCTCCAGCAACTGCAAATGAACCCCAGACACATGCACCTTCTTGTGCATCTGGCTTACGTGGGTCCTAGGGAATTAAACTGGGGTCCTTAGGCTTTGCAGGCAAACACCTTAACCACCAAGTCATTTACCCAGCCCTGCACTCAGTTCTTAATCCCTGTGGTGGTTTGATTCAGGTGTCCCTCCATAAACTTAGGTGTTCCAGATGCTAGGTTCCCCAGCTGATGGCAACTGGAAATTAAAGCCTCCTGGAGGTGGGGTATTGTTGGGTGTATGCTTATGGGTGTTATAGCCAGTTTCCCCATGCCAGTGTTTGGCATACTCTCCTGTTGCTATTGTCCACCTTATGTTGGCCAGGGGGTGATGCCCGCCCTCTGCTCATGCCATCATTTCCCCTGCCATTGTCGAGCATCCCCTGGGGTCTGTAAGCCAAAATAAACCCCTTTCCCCCCCCAAAAGCTGCTCTTGGTTGGGCGATTTCTGCCAGCAATGTGAACCTGAATGCAACAATCCCAAACCCTTATTGCACTCTTTTTCTTATTTCTCACATCTAATACATTAAATTGTCTTTGACATTTTCTAAATTGTTAATAATTTGTCCATTGTGGACTCATAAGCAAAGCCATCACCATCTCTTACGACTTTTTCATGAGACCTGTTATTCGTCATTGTACTTTGGCTGAATAATGACTCTTCTAAGGAAAATAAATGAAAAAAACTTTTAATAACAAAGCAGAATATGTCATTTAACTGGCGGACTGTATTTTAATTACATGTACAAATTCTGATAGTTTACTTCTTTCTAATGGTTCTACTGCTATCCTAAATTTGGCCCAAGGAGGTGCCATTCTTGAGCTCTTCTGAGCACCCTATAACCATATATCTGTAGGTTTTTTTTATGCCAGTACCAGGCACCTGTGTGTGTGTGTGTGTGTGTGTGTGTGTGTGTGTGTGTGTGTGTATTTACTGTGACTTTGCTATATACCTTGAATTCAAGTATGGTGATACCTCCAGGCTTATTTTTGTTGCTCAGGATTGATTTGGCTACCTGAGGTTTTTGTGCTTCTAGATGAATTTTATGATTTTTTTTCTTCTTTTTAAAAAGATTTTGTGAATTATGGATTTGTAAGGGGAGAGAGAAATAAAGGGCTCCCAGGGCCTCTCATCACTGCAAACAGAACTCCAGATGCACTTAGTATCTGGGGAATTAAATCTGGGCCATCAGGCTTTGCAAACAAGCACATTTCACTACTGAGCCATCTCTCCAGCCCAACTGTTGTTGTGTGTGTGTTTTTTTTTTTTTTTTTTTTTTTTCTATTTCAGTGAAAAATGGCACTGGAAATTTGTTGGAATTGCATTAAATCTGTAAATAATTTTTGGCAAGATAGCCATTTTCACAATATTGATCCGTCTAATCCACGAACATGGGACGTCTGCCTATTTCCTAGTGTCTTCATTTTCTGTCTTGAGTATCTTGAAGTTTCCATTGTAGGAATTCTTCAGTTCTTTAGTTAGGTTTATTTCAAGGTGTTTTCGACAGGCAATTTTGAATGGGATTCTTTCCCTGATTTCATCCTCAAACATTTGATATCCGTACATAAAAAAGCTATTGATCTCTGTGTATTAATTTTGTATCCTGCTACTTTGCTGTAAGTATCAGTTGTCTGGTAGAGTCTTTATGATTTCTTATGTATAGAATCATATCATCTGCAAATAAAGATAATTTGACTGTACCTTTCCTATTTATATCCCTTTTATTTGTATAGCTTATCTTATTGCTCTAAGACTGCCAGTACTATACTGAATAAGACTGGAAAAAGTGGACACACACTTGTCTTATTTCCAATTTTAATGGAAACACTTTTAAGTTTTTTCCCACTTAGTATAATGTTTACAAGAGGTTTGTAGTCATCTTTTAGAAGGAGAGATTATCTTCTGACCTATCAAGTTCAGTGAAGAATCTTTTATATATTGATTTTAATCATTGAAATAATAGTTCATGTCTGTGGTAAAAGTTACCTTAAAATAATTTATTATTTATTTATTTTGGTTTTTCGAGGTAGGGTCGCACTGTAGCTCAGGACGACCTGGAATTCATTATGTAGTTTCAGGGTGGCCTCGAACTCACAGCAATCCTCCTACCTCTGTCTCCCGAGTGCTGGAATTAAAGGTGTGCACCACCATGCCCTACCATTGTGATTAGTGTTTAGTACAGGGAAGTTAATGAGTTAGGAAACTCAAAGTGAGACAAATATTTTTATAACTGGATGTTATACATTTACTAACTTGTAGCCCACCTCTTTTAGAATAATTGAGAGCCATCATGGTGTCAGAAGTGGGTACATGTTATTTGACATGCTTTAGCACAGCAGAATAGAACCTGGAGGAGACATGTGTTCAGAGGAACTAAAGTCTTCAATGCTTTTACTAACTGCCCATCATGGTGTGAGCTAGCTGCTGAATGTTCTCAGTGATGATGAGAATGGTTTTTAGTGAGAGATTCTGGAGTAGATCATGACTTTCGCTCTCTTTCTTGATTCTTCAAAGTATGAAGTAGACCTTTGTATGGCCATCTGCTTAGTAATGAATTTGTGATTGGTATCTTCTAGGTCATTTCTATCGCAACAAGGACTTGTTATGAAGTTACATACATTAGAGATCTATTTGCCTCTGAATCTTAGTGTTCACTCTTCATCTCTGAGAGTTATACAGTCTCTTTGCCCATATTCACATAAATTATAACAAGGAGTTTGGGTAAAGCTAATGGAATTCAGTTATAAAATTTCAAGTTGAAACAATTTGCCTTTGCAAAGAAATCCTTCTGAGGCAAATCTAAGTTTTATGGGCCCTGCAATTTATATGATTTAGGGATTCCTCTATAAGAAAAAAAGAAAACTAAAATGATCCTACTTAAAATGAATATACTAACACTACAAATTACATCAGCCTTGATGATTTAGAATTTCTTCAGACAATTTACTAAAAATGAATACAGAAAAATGCTTACTAAAACAGCATGTTTGGCTCTCCTGGACACTCTGTAGTTCAGCCTGGTGTACTCTGGGATAAGGCTGGGAAGGGCAGGGGTGCCTTAGCTTCACAGCAGATCCATCTCTACTGTGGGAACTCTTGGTTCCAGACAAGGCTACTTATCAGATCCTGCTAAGTATCAGGCTATCTTTCAAATGACCCTGAATTATTGTTGACGTTTATAGAGGTGGCAAGGGCACCTTCATTCTTTCCATTCATGAAGCTTTGTCATACCTCCAATGACATTTTGAAGCCCTAAAATTATATTTAAATATTACTTAGCTTGGAAACATCCCAGAAGGTACAAATATCACCTTCATCTTCAAGGAAGTTATTCACACTGTGAAAGAGAGATGCTTCAGATTTCACAACCTCAATTCCTGGCTCCCATTAATTTTTTAAAAGAGTTCTGCTTCTCAGCAAGGCAATTTGGAAGGCAACATTTTCCTGAGCTCCATTGGATAGCAAGTAATTCATTATCACTGCTAGCATGTTTACAATGCCAGCAGTTTTGTATGCTAATGGAAGGACAATTCCCTATGTACATATTTTAAAGTGAAAGTTAAATCCTTGGAAGCCTGATATTAAAACAGTTTTAGTTAAAACAATAGTTAAGATCCATAAGAACAGTATTGTAAAGGATGCATCAAGTTGCACACCGTCTTAAGAAAAAATTTCTTCTTTTCATCTGCCATGATTATTTAGAGACATCCTATCTTCCGGTATTATTTGTTTCCCTAGATTATAAAAATACATGAGAGGAAACAAAATTGAATAAAGGTCTACAGAAAAGTAGTGGAAGCTATACTCGGTCAGTTACACCCTCCATCCCCACCTCCAGACCCTCTCTCCTTCTCCCTCTTATGCACTGTGATCCTAGCGGTTTGCTTCTCATATCAAATCTCATTGAGAACATGGAGTACAAGTGATGTTGTTTATCTTCTAGTTATGCTTGGAAATCTCTGCCACAGGAAGGACAGAACAACTGGGACCAACGTAGCAACTACAGAGTAACTCAGGACAGCATCCCCAGCCTCTCTTTCCAGAATACTATCTAAGATTGCAAAAGGCCCATGGATCTCATTCACCCTCCCCCTATGCAGCATCCAGACCAGCCAATCCTTCCTTCTGAGCAACCTAGCCAACCTTCCTAAGCCAAAGAGGGAACCAACTTCACAATCAGTGTTAAGTGAGAGGGAAACTCACCAAAGACCTTTGCCCATTTACCCACCAACAATTATTGAATCAAAAGGGCACTATTAGTCATTCACTATTAGGACATTCACATACCAGGCAAAACCAACAGACTGGATCATTCTGAACATGAGTGTTCTACTTTGGGAGTAATGTAGAGTAAAATAACTTGGCACTTGAGATCCTCTTCTGAAGATATAACTTCAGACCCCATGTCTAAGAATACAAATGATAAAACAAACAGAAAATCAAAGCAATGAAACCACCCGAGAAGTGAAAAATCCCAATATAGTAATATAAGAAATACAAAAAAATCAAGGCAACATAAACCTTCCAAAACATCATGAATCCCACAGTAATGACCTCCAGTGAGATTTAATCAGATGAAATGTCACACAGTAAATTTAAAAGAATGATTGTAAATATGTTCTAAGAAATCAAAGTAATCAGAGAAGAAAATGAAATCCCCAAGGAAAACAAAGAGAACACAGAAAAGCAGATAATGAAATAAGGAGGTTGATACAAGATACAAGAAAGAAAATGGAAATGCTGAAAAGATTGAAATACTAAGAATGAAAAGCACATTAAGAGAATTAAAACTTCACTGAAAGTCTCACCAAAAGAAGAGCTCAAGCAGAAGACAGAAAATCTAAACTTGAATACAAGGTGGAAGATTTGGAACCTTCCAATAAGGAGAGAGATAAGAATGTATATGTGAGGATCTCAAGATATTGAGGATACTAAAGAGATCAAATAAAGAATTCTAGGCACAGGAGGAGGAGAATTATTATTTCAATTTAAAGGCATACTAGGTATTTTCTACAAAATCATGGCAGAAAATTGTCCCAAATTAGGGAAAGAGATGTCAGCACAGATATGGGAGTCATTTAGAACCCTAGACAGACAAGGCCAGAAAAGAACCTATCCTTGCCATATTATAACTAAACAACTAAATGTGTAGACCAAATAAAATATGTTGAAAGTAGCAAGACAGAAGCACCTTGTCACTTACAAAGGCAAGCCCATCAGAAAAACAAAAGATTTCTCAGCAGAAAAAATTAAAAATGAAATGATGTATTTCAAATTCTGAAAGACAACAACTGCCAGCTCAGATGATTATATCCAGCAACACTATCTGCCATAATTGTAGGAGAAAGATTAACTTTCCATGATGAAAACAGGTGAAAGGAACACATGGTCACTAAGCCAGCTCCACAAAAATACCTGAAGAAATCCTTCAGACCAATGAGAGGAAATAGAACAATATAAGAAGCCACAGGAAAGAATAAACCATACTTGAATAATACTTAACACAAGATAGTAACAGAAAAACATCAAGAACTACGAAATCAACAAGAATGACAGATATTAATACACACCTTTCTTTTGTTTTATTGACAACTTCTTTAATTGTAGACAATATCCCATGGTACTTCCCTCCTTCCCCCCACTTTCCCCTTCGAAACTCCATAATATCCCCTCCCTCTCTCAATCAGTCTCTCTTTTGTTTTGCTGTCATCATCTTTTCCTCCTATTATGATGGTCTTGTGTAGGTAGTGCCAGACACTATGAGGTCATGGATATCCAGGCCATTTTGTGTCTGGAGGAGCACGTTGTAAGGAGTCCTACCCTTCCTTTGGCTTTTACATTCTTTCCAGGGCTCAGGGTCCATTGCAGAAGAGGTGGCAGAAAGAATACACACCTTTCAATAAGAACTCTGAATATTAATGATCTCAAGTCCCTAGCCAAAAGACAAAGACTGGCAGAATGGACTAAAAGGCAAGACCCTTCTGTTTATTGCCAGCAAGAAAGTCACCTCTCCATACAAGACAGACACTACCTTAGGGTAAAAGATGAAAGATGGTATTTCAAGCAAATGGACCTAGGAAACAAGCAGGTACTGTTAGTCTAATATCTGACAGGATAGACTGCAAACCAACATTAGTCACATGAGATGAAGAAGGTCACTCTATACTGACTAAGGGTCAATCAACAAGAAGACATTGCAGTTCTAAACATATATGGACCAAACACAAGTGCACCCAATTTCATTAAATAAACACGAATAGATGTAAAGTCACCAATTAACCTAAGCACAATAGTAGTGATGGCTTCAATACCAACTGACAGATCATCCTGGTAAAAAAATAAAAAGAGAAGCACCTGGATTAAATGACATCTTAGAACAAATAGATCTAACAGACATCTACAGAACATTCCATCCAAATGCTGCAGAATACATGTTGTTTGCACCAGAACTTAGGACTTTCTCTAATGTAGATCATTATTTGGGCACAAAGCTAAACATATCCAGGAAAATTTAATAATTCCTTGTATTCTATTTGATCATAATGGGATAAAACTATTAATCAACAGCAAGAAAGACGATAGAATGTACCCAAACTCATGGAAATTGAGCAATATACTATTGAATGATGAATGGATTATTTATTTTATTTTTAATTTTTTTTGTTGTTGTTGAGGTAGGGTCTTACTGTAGCCAAGGCTGACCTGGAATTCAGTATGTAGGCTCAGTCCGGCCTTGAACTCATGGTGATCCACCCTACCTCTGCCTCCCGAGTGTTGGGATTAAAGGTGTGTACCACTACGTCAAGCTCAGATTATTTATTAATCAAGAAATAGGGCTGGAGAGATGGATTAGCAGTTAAGGCCCTTGCCTGTGAAACCTAAGCACCTATCTTTGATCTCTCCATATCCCTCGTAAGCCGGACACACAAAGCAGAGTTAAGCACAAGGCCACACATCTCTCTCCCTAAAAAAATAAATAAATAAAAATAACAAAATTTCTGGAATCCAATGAAAAAGAAAACACCCAATCATTGCAACAAAAATGAATGCAGTTCTAAGATGGAAATTTACAGCTTTAAGTACCTATATTTAAAAAAAAGAGTAGTCACAAATAAATAACTTAATGATACAACTTAAGGCTATGGAAAAAGAATAAGCCAAATCAAAAATTAGTAGATGGAGCCAGGCATGGTGGCACACACCTTTAATCCCTGCACTTGGGAGGCAGAGGTAGGAGGATCGCTGTGAGTTCAAGGCCACTCTGAGACTACATAGTGAATTCCAGGTCAGCCTGAGCTAGAGTGAGACCCTACCTCAAAAAACAAACAAACAAAAAAATTAGTAGATGGAAAGAGATAATGAAGATCAGGGCAGAAATAGAAAGTATTCTGAAAAAACAATCAACCAACCAACCAAACAACAACAAAAAACCAATACAAAGAGTTATAACAAAATAGATAAATCCTTTGTGAAACTAACCAAAAGAAAGAGAGAAGTCCTAAATTAATCAAATTACAGGTCAAAGGGAAGTCATTACAACCCATGCCAATGAAACTGAGAAAATCCCAAGAACATACCTTAGAAACAAATATTCTGCTAAATGGAAAAATCTAAAAGAAATGGATAGATTTCTAGATATATATGACCTATCAAAATTAAACCAAAATGAGATAAATCATTTAGACCTATAACAAGCAATGACATCAAAGAAGTTATAAAAACTTTCCAACTAAAAAAAAAGAAAAGAAAAAAAAAACAGGCCCATATTGACTCATTGATAAATTTTACCAGACCTTCACAGAAGCATTAACACCAATGCTTCTCAAACGATTCCATAAAATAAAAAATGAAGGAACGTTATCAAACTTCTTTTTTTAAATGCAGTATTACTCAGATACCAAAACCAGATAAAGACACAACAACAACAACAAAAATAGACAAATTTTCCTTAGGAACATAGTTGTAAAACTTCTCAACAAAATACTGGCTTACAGAATATATGACACATCAAAAAGATCATCCACCCTGATCAGGTGATTTTATTCCAGAGATGCAGGATGATTCAACATAAACAAATCAATAAATGTAATACACCATTTAAATGGATTGAAGGACTAAAATCACACGATCCGCTCAATATATACAGACAGGGCATTTGACAAAATCCAACATCCCTTCATGAGAAAAGTCTTGAAGAAGCTGTGACTAGAAAAAAAAATCCCAACATAATAAAATAAAAGCTATATATAACAAACCAATACCCAACATTATACTGAATAGGGATAAACTAGAAGTATGTCCACTAAAATCAGGAACAATAAAAGGGTGGCCACTTTCTCAACTCTTATTTAATATAGTACTGGAAGTAAAGCAATAAAACAAGAAAAACAAAGGAGATACAAATAGGAAAGAAATCAAATAATCTTTATTTTCAGATGATAATGATTCTATATGTAAGCAAAGTAGCAGAATACAAAACTAAGCACAGAAATCAGTAGCCTTCCTATATACCAATAACAAGCATGCTGAGGATGAAATCAGGGAAACAATGCCACTCAAAATAGACTAGAAAAATATCTTGGAACAAACCTAAGCAAGGAAGTGAAGGAGCTCTAAAAGAAAACTTTAAAATGCTCAGGAAAGAAACTTATGAAGCAAATATGAAATGGAAATATATCCCAGTCCATGGGTTGGAAGAACCAATATTGTGAACAGGGCTATCTAACCAAAGGTAATTTACAAATTGAGTATAATCCTCACCAAAATTCCAATGCCGCTCTTCACTGAAATAGAGAAGACAATCCTAAAATTTATGTGTAAACACAAACTATTGGATGCTAAACAGCAAAAAAATAAGGCTGGAGGTGTCACATACCTGGTTTTAAGGTATATTATAGTGCCATAGCATCAAACACAGCATGGCACAAAATGGACATAGATCAGTGAAACAAGATAGAGGATCTAGATGTAAACCCAGACAGTTACAGCAATGCGATTTTTGACAAAAATGCAAATACTTGTGAGAGAAATGAAAGCCTTTTAAATAAATAGTGCTAAAAACTGTGTATATATATGTAGAAGAATGAAACTAGAGACGGCATGGTAGCCCACACGTTTAATCCTAGCACTTGGGAGGCAGAGGTGGGAGGATCACAATGTGTTCTAGCACCCTGAGACTGCGTAGTAAATTCCAGGTCAGCCTGGGCTAGAGTGAGATCCTATCTCGAAAAAAAAAAAAAAAAAAAAAAGAATGAAACTAGATCCTTATCTCTCTCCATGTACAAGAATTAATCCCAAACAGATCAATAACTTTGAAACTGCTAGAGGAAAAGGTAGGGAAAACATTTCAACATATAGGCATAGGCAAGGACTTTCTGAACTGAATTCAAATTTCTCAGGAAATAAGGCCACTGATCAACTAATGGGATCTCATGAAATTAAAATGCTTTTGTACAACAAAGGACACTGTTAATCAAGCAAAGAGGCAGCCTACAGAATGGGGAAAATCATTACTTGCTCCCCATCTGACTGAGGATTAATATCTGGGATATAGGAAGAACTCAAAAAACTAAATAAGAGATAAATAATCCATTAAAAAGGGGCTACAGAACTGAATAGTTTTCAAAAAAAAAGAAATGTGAATGGCCAATAAATGTTTTTTTAAATGTTCAAAAACCTTAGCTGCCTATGACAGCAAATTAAAACTACTTTGAGATGTCACCTCACTCCTTTCAGAATAGCCATCATCAAGAAATCAAATGACAATCAGTGCAGGTGGTGGTGTGAAGAAAGAGGAGCCCCTATCCAGAATTGGTGAGAATGTAAATCATTGTATTCATGATGGAAATCAGTGTGGAGGTTTCTGCAGCAGCTAAAAATAGGCTTACCATATGACCCAGTTACCCCACTCCTGGCCATGTACCCCAAGGACTCTGTACTTTACTACAGAGATATTTGCTTATTAATGATGATTGCTGATCTTGTCACAATAGCTAGTAAATAGAACCAGCCCAGATGCCCTTCAACTAATGAATAGGTAATGAAGATGTGGTATATTTAACCAGTGATCCCAAGCTGGAAACTATAATGAATTCACTGTCACATAGAGAAATGAAGGTATCTAAAACTTGTTCTTGGCTAACTTTCGCTCAACACTCTTCTTTCTGTATTTTTTTCAAAAGTGTATTTTAATTTCTCTAGCTGCTGCTGACTAACTGCTTTCAGGATTACATTGTGGAGAATTGCATGCACTGGCCTCTGGCCACATCTTTTCTCACCGAAGCTTTCTTCAATACACCGTCTCTACCTTTCACTTGTGTCCCCATCGTTCAGATGTTAGGAAAATGAAATTATGCCTTTTGTTGCAAAACACAGTGCATGATATACACTGTCCATCTGTATAAAGGCCATCTCTCCCTTCTTTAATCTTGACTCACACAGAGGGTTATAACATATAAAATTAGTGTTTAGCAGGGAGGGAATTTGAAAAAAGGTAAGGTTCTGAAGTTATTGATTGAGGTAAGGCAGATGCATTGTTCAGCAGATCGTACAGTCAGTGTTAGGAAAGTATTTCTCACACGGAGAATGGTCTGAACATGGCAAGTACAGTCACATGGGAAGTAGGGTCACATGCAACGTGGGTTGCTCGCATTTCCACCCTGACTGACTGTATCACCTTGAGGAGTTAGTGAACTTTCAAAGGTTCTGATTTTCTCCTTTGTAAGATAAGGGTTGTAAAAGGACTTGGCTAGGGCTGGAGAGGTGGCTTAGCAGTTAAGTGCTTGCCTATGAAGTGTAACGACCCGGGTTCGAGGCTTGATTCCCCAGTACTGACGTAAGCCAGATGCACAGGGTGGCGCATGCATTTGGAGTTTGGTTTTCAGTGGCTGGAAGCCCTGGTGCACCCATTCTCTCTCTTTCTCTTTCTCTCTCGCTCTGCCTCTTTCTCTGTCTGTTGCTCTCAAATAAATAAGTATAAATAAATAAAAAGGTTTTTTTTTAAAAAAATTATGTGGCTAAATGCTTAGCAGACGATCAGAAAAAAGGAGAAGCTATGATGTATGTCAGCATTGAGTTTGTATATGAATAATCAGGACTCATAGTAGGAATGGCTTGAGCAAAATAGAAGCTTTTCCTTCTCCCAGCTTAGCTCAAATTTGGACCTCAGCTGGTCCTTTGACATGTGTAGGTTCTTTCCAGTTCATCTCTCTACCACCCTAAGGTGGTAACATCATCTCAGAGTGCTTCCAACTCCAGACATGGCCTCTGTAGCAGGATAGAGGAAATGATGAAGAAACAGACCAGTGGTGCCATGTGCCATGCCTACCTGTGCCCTTCTAAGGAAGAATTTCAGAAGCTGCCTGAGGCCCCTTTGCAGTGATGCTTGAAGCATTGGACTTCATGACCATATAATTTGTAATCGCTACTTTTTATGCTGTGAAAAAAACATTTCACACAAATAATTTAAAGGTGGAATTTTGTCTAACATGTCTTACATTTCCTGAGGTGTGAGTTCATTGTGGCTGGGAGGGTTTGGAGAAACAGAGTAGTTTACATCACCACTGCCAGAAAGCTGAGAAAAGGGGATGTAGGTAGGATCTGAGGGAAACTAGAACTCTCCAAAACATGTCCCAGTGACCCACTTCCTCTAATTGGGCCTTTTTACCACTCCCCACTAATGCCACCATACTATGAAGCCATCAAAAGGACTGATTCATTGATTGGGTCAGAACACTCTTGATTTAATTATCGCTGGAAACACCTTCACAGACATTCCCAGAAGTGTGCTTTAGCAACATCCTAGATGTTTCTCAATGTAATTAAGTTAACAATGTTAACCACCACACTACCTTACTCCAAGTTGCACAGCAATATAGTTTACATTACAGTCTACTGTGGGTCATTTGCTGTGCTCATGGAATCTGTAATACCGAGTCACTAAAAAGTAAAAGTTTACTAAGCTAAGTGTCATTCAATGCTTGAAATATTATTGTCTGAGTATTTTAGATGTTCAACTCTGCACTCCAAAACATTTTTCCCCCCGTTGCCAAGTTTAATTCATAAGGCAAGGTCTACGTTGTCAATGGACAGTATGACAAATGTTTTAATTGAGAAAGTTCTGAGCCAGAAGAGGCCAGAAAGGGAGTATGGCAGAAGAACACGGTGATGTGTTAGTCAGGAAGATTAGCTTTGCTCCAAGAGTCACAAGAATAACAGATAAAGTGTAATGCACACAAAAGCAACGGGGGGAAAAATCCTCAAGGGTTTCATGATGGGTTTGGACACGTGGGAAGCACTCTTGCCTCTGAAGGGAAGAGCACCCTCCTCCTCAAGTGACTGTAATTAAGAGCTTTTCATTGACCAAAGCAGTGTGCTCACTGAATAGAGGAGGAAAGGGAGTCACAGAGGGAGTGCTTTATCCTTTATCTGCTGCTGCTGGCCATGCTCTCTTTTTTGGGGGGTGGGTTTTGAGGCAGAGGATATTTAGCAGTGGGAAGCACTTTGACTTGGGATGGAATGATTGCTCTAATCCTCCTTACATCCAGACACCAGGTTCTACTGAACAACGGGCAGGAGCGTTCCCCTAAGGATTTGTCTCCAACGTCTCTCTTGTACTTAGCCATCCATGCCTTGCACTTGTATGCAATGAGTCAAAGGTAGGATTTAATCCACTTTTGGGAAAAACAGTCAATTTCCTGATAAAAAAGAAGCAACTTAAGATGCTTAGTACCAATGTTTAATAATTGACACATTTTTATGATCATTTCTTGAACCACCTGTGCTGGATTTTGTGGGGGTTTTTTTTTTTTGTTGTTGTTGTTGTTGTTCATATTCTGACACAGTATTCTGTCCGAATTTCTGAAATCTAGTTTCTTTGAGGAAGACCATCAAACACCATTTTAAAACTTCTGTCTGGATTTGGCATGTTGGACATACTATATACTCAGCTGAAATTTGATTGATATGTGTAGCTACATGAGCAATGTAATCTACTAATGACCCTGCTGATGAGCTCATTAGGGAAAACTTTAACATTTGCCATTTTATATGTTTTCCATTCTCTATTTATGACTGATGAATAGTCATGGAAATTTTGAACTTTATTTCCACTGCAAAAATAAGATTACCTGGAGTTATATATTCTGATCAGATAGAGTATTTGTTGAGTAATTTTATAATTATTTCCAAGTTAATCCTGGCAATCTTTCTACAAACAGGATCAATGTCATTACAGTCCTTATTTTAGAACTCTGGTTTCTGAGCAAAGAGAGGTGATTTCTCCAAGGTTACACCAAGACAGAATATAGAAGCCCTTGTTTCTTCTTGAGGCTGCTGGTAGCCTCTTACCCAAAGGGTAGCACACCATCTACCTCCAGGTGGAGCACATGGCACATCTTTCCTGACGGGCAGCTATCCATCAAGTTCAGTATGTGGTTGAGGATAATTTCTGATTGATCTGAGAAATCCCAAGAAATGTTGGATGATCTTAGGAGAACCCTTAGTTCTCTTACTTGCTTTCCTCCTGTGTATGTCCTGAGGTAGGGAAGCAGATATTTGAGATAGGAGGGAAAATTTTCCAAAGTTTCTGTCAGTCCAACTATGTGTACCCCTAAGAGAGAAATGCCCTGTAAATCAAAAGCTACCTAGTGACCATTTGACTTAGGTAACTCATCAACCTGGTGTTTTTAACAAAAAGGCTCTAGAACTTTTCTAAAGGGCAAGAAACATAATCCACCTGTACATGTTGGTATGGTAAACAGCCTGACTACTTTCCTTCCAGTGGAAAATGTCAAGTTTTCTTTAAAAGGAAAGACTGAATTCACTTTTATATGTGGCACATGTACCCTGAAAGGAAGAAAAGATAGCTTCAAAATCTTTTTAGTAATGTTAAAATCAAGGGCTAGAATTACAGGTGAGAGATAAAGGCCTTGCCTAACATAAGCAATGATGTGGGTTCAAGTCCCAGCATTAAAATAAAATCAGGGGCTGGAGGGATGGCTTAGGGGTTAAGGCATTTGCCTGCAAAGCCAAAGCACCCAGGTTTGATTCCCCAGGACCCATGTTAGCCAGATGCACAAGGTGGCTCATGTGTCTGGAGTTCATTGACAGTGGCTAGAGGCCCTGGCATTCCCATTCTCTCTCTCTCTCCCCTTTTCTCTCTGTCAAGTAAATATATATATATATATGATATTTTAAAAAATTAAAAATTAAAAAACAAATAAAATCAGGGCTGGAGAGATGGCTTAGTGGTAAAGGCACTTGCCTGTGAAGCCTAAGGACTCATGTTCTACTCTCTAGGTCCCTTGTAAGCCAGACGCACAGTGACGCAAGCTCACAAGGTCACACATGCACGCAAGGGGGCACACATATCTGGAGTTTGATTGCAGTAGATAGAGGTCCAGGTGCACCAATTCTCTCTCTCTCTCTGGCTTGCACACACACACATGTACATAAAAAAAGGGCCAGTCTGTTGGGTTTGCCTCAAAAATAAATAAATTAATTAAAGGTTGATAGGCTGCAAGGCATCCTGTGGTAGAAGAATCTGTGCTGTGAGATGTTTGCCCAGGTCATCACGGCATGACAGGATGAACATAGTAAGCTTTATGGCACTGCCCTTCACCACTGCCAGTTTTTGTTAGAAATAGAACTTACAGCCTTCTCCCTGGTCTAGTCTTATTCCTAGATTTCTATACCCAATGTCTGTTCAGTGGCCCGATAAACCCTTCCTCCCTTCTCTCTCCTCTCTTCTCTCTTCCTTCCTTCTTTTTTATTTGTGTCCCTCACAGGCAACAGAGGGCAATATTTCATCTTTTTCCTTTTTCTAAATTGCCTGAGGGGCATTATGGGACAGTGAACTGGCCATTTCCCGGGAGATTCTCAGGTTTGATGTATATGAATCATGCCTCATCTTTCTGTGACTCATTTTCTCTTCCCCTACCCACCTAAGGTCAGCATTGCCATCTTAGAGCATTTCCTGCTGCTATAGAAGTTGTTGATTGTTTTTGAACATTCTGATAAATTCAGAGGAGCATTGGATGATATTTTTCTTCCTTAAGTCTTCTATTGCTGACTGATTCAGGTGTCATAGCATCATTCATGAAGGCAGAGACCTTTTTTTTCTGGAGGTTAGGAAGTCCAAGATCAAGGCATCAGCAGGTTCAGGTGTCTAGTCAGTGCTTCCAAGATGGCATTCTATGGCTGTGTCTTCCACATGATGGAAGGCAGAAGAAGGTCAAGCTAGCCAAAGACTACAGAATGCCCTCTTTTATAAGGGCCTACTCCCATTCATTACAAGGAACCTTCATGGCCGAATGACTTCTTACAGGCCGAGCATCTTAATGTTTGTTTTGTACATTAAGTTGCAATGTGAATGTTGGAAGGACACACACACACACACACACACACACACTCGAACCTTGGCATCTCTTCTCCTTGGCCTTCCGTTTTCTTTTTCTGTTCTCTTTCTCAGCACAGGTATTTCTGTTACCACCTGCGCTATGATGAATTTAGTCTATGCCTCTCCTTACCTACAAATGCAGCGGCCCACCTGTCTGACAAGCAACTCCACTTGGACTTGGCAGTCCTACAGGCAGCTCCAGAGCCATAGGCTTGCGCACTTCTTTCTTGACACGTTCTCCTTCAGAAACCCCTTCTCCGGACGACTGCACCTCTGACCTCCCTTCACTAAGTGAGAAGTCACCCAGGCAAAATTGCAGTCTCCACTCTGTCATGCCCAGCCCTGCACCTGTCTCAATATTTGCAATCCACTCTCTCACTTGCGACAACATCACCTTAGTCCTCTTCCTGCAGGGGTACTAACGTGTATTCTCCTCAGTCTCCTCCCTCGACCTCTCTTCCTAGGCCCCACTGCAGTTCACCTTTCATGGCTCTATTGTGCTCCCTCTTTCCCTGCACAGTGTGCATTGCTGAAAACACAGAAGACTCAGCTTAGCCCACGTGCTCTTAATGATCTGCCACCCTTAGCCGTATCTCTACTGTTTCTGCATCCATGTGTGTCCTTTGTGAACTGCACTTCTTAACCCCCCGGCCCCACTGGTTTCATGTGACCTTTGTTTTGCTGGAGATGATCTTCTCTATCTTTTGACGCTAACAAACTCCTATTCACTCTTCAAAGTGCGCCACATCTCTTCTCCCAGGATCCGATCCCAGGAACAGCTCATTGATGCTCCCAGCCCCTTCCACTGGGCTTTATTCTGCATGCGCGCCTTTGTGACACCACGTAACACACACCCGCCATGGAAGGAAAGCACTTCTCTCTGAGTTAACGAGGTTTCAGTTGAGGCTATTCACAACATCATTTTAAAATTCTAACTTCTATCAAAGTGGGACATGCACACACTTTCAAAGTCGAATATCTCTTCAGTGTTTATGGGAAAAAAGTTTGTCTCACTGTTCATTCCTGTTTCTTCTCTTCACTATCTCATCTCCTTACAGCCCAGCAGACAAGCACTTTTAATCCCTTGCTATTTGTTTTGATCGTAGTTATTTTCAAATGTCTACATAAAATGGCTTCTCTGCTATTTCTGGACATTTGAAATTTAGGTTTTCTCTGGTGATGTTTCTCTCCAGTGGACCTTCTACTCTTTGAGCTCCCCTCTCCCTGCTTCCCCTGCACTCAGCTTCGAAACATCAGTAGCTTTCCTATGCACAGCTTTCATTTACCCACAATCAGCTACAGTCCACATATAGTCAATGAAAAACTCCAGTAGTAAATAATTCATAAGTTTTAAATGACTTATAGTAAGTATATTACTATAGTTGCCCTATTTTAATACTTTTTTGCTCTTATTTATTTTTTTGAGAAAGAGAGAGAATGTGCATGCTAGGGCCTCCAGCCACTGTAAACAATTCCAGACGCATGTGCCACCTGTGCATCTGGCTTACATCAGTCCTGCGGAATCGAACATGGGTCCTTTGGCTTTGCAGGCAAGTGCCTTATCCACTAAGCCGTCTCTCCAGCCCAGTTTCCCTGTTTTATTACTAGTTACTAATATGAGTCTTGTTGTGCTCAACATATAAACTAAACTTTATCATAAATAAAGGCAGAAACATCATTCACGTGCAGATCAGTGCTATCAATGGACTCAAGTGCCCACTGAGAACTAAGGACCCTTGGAACACATCCTCTGTGAAGGAATGACTGTGGATCTTTTGGTCTCATCTTTCTAAAGACATGACTTCTGTCATCCTCTTCCAACCTAGTCATTTTATTTCAATTTCATTTTATTGTCTGTTACATCGTTTTGGAGGACCACATGCTTCTGTTGCCTGAGAAAGGGCATATGGTAACAAAACATTTGAGACCAACACTGGTTCAAAGTTTTTCAGGTTATTTTCTGGATGAAAATATTTTCCTTTTCCTTGAATGATTTGCTCTTTCCTCAACAGGAAGCTTCCTAATGTCTGCCATACAGAGTCACAAATGGCTATGAACCAATGTACTTTTTATTTTCCCCCCACAGGGAGCATTTACTGAGATTATTCTGCCCCTATACTACTTCTACATTTGGGGCAGTCAGAAGCAGGAAGCTTGTATTTGATCTTCTTAGTGTAGCGGTGATACGCAAGTTCATTTCCTATCTCTTTACCCTTAACTCTTCACCATACACTTGCAGAATCCCAACACCACTGCTTAACTTTCCTTACCTTAGAGTTTTCTCTGCCGTCCTCATGAAATTCCAAAAATGCTGAGAAGTTAAACTCCTTGGGAGCAACCTTGAACCAACAACTGATGGAGTCAGTGTGTGAGTGCCTGAGGTCCCCTGGCCCTCCTCACTGGCTCTCATCACCTCCAGCATTTCTCCAGTTGGATTTTGTTCTAGCTGGCCATGCATGCCTTTAAAAAGAGGGTTTAACAGACCAAACAACTGTATATGTGTTTTTTTAATGTATAATGTGTTTTTGCAACACACACACACAGTGAAATGGCTGGTGCAAGCTAAGTAACACATATATATAGCCTCACAATTTTTTTATAGTGAGGACACATTTAAAATCTACCTCTCAGCAGTTTTCAAGAATCCAGTCAATTGTTACTAAGCATAGTCAGCATGTGGTATGACAGATCTTTTGAATTTCCTCCTACATGAAACTTTATATTCTTTGACTAACATTTTCCCTGAGTTTTTGTGGCCAAGCATCTGTGCCAGACTCCTATGCTGAAGCCAGTACAATTCACAGTCCTTCATATATATGTGTTCTTTTTCTTTTTCTTTTTTTTGAAGAAACCATTAGAATTTTCTCTTTGACCCCAATATTCACAGATTTTGCAACACTGTATATTCACTGTATATTGATTTGAGTTTATCATAGTCCCTATGGGTGACAAATAACTTGAAAATTTATGTTAATATGTGAAAATATCTTAAATTTGCCTTCTTTCTGTTCATCTTTTATGGATCTTGTAGGGGTTTTAGATACACTAGTTTTTTGGGTTTTTAATTTTTTTTATTTTTATGAAAGAGAGAGTGAGTGAGAGAGAGAGAGAGAGAGAGAGAATTGGCATGCTAGGGCCTCCAGCAAGTGCAATCAAATTCCAGAGGTGTGTGCCACCTCGTGCACATGTGTAACCTTGCATATGCATCACTTTGTACATCTGACTTAGATAGGATTTCGGGATTAGAACATGAATCCTTAGGCTTTGCAGGCAAACGCCTTAACCAGTAAGCCATCTCTCAAGCCAGATACCCTGGTTTTTACCCTGCCTTTCTTAGTTTCCTTCTTTCAATTTTGCTGTATTTCTTAGAGTGTTTCTTAATTTTGTTTCCCATCCCTTCTGCTTAGGTTTTCATTTCTCTCTCTCTCTCTCTCTCTCTCTCACACACACACACACACAGATTAGATTAGATTTTGATTAACCCTCTCCCCACCTTTCCTTTACTGAATCTCTTCCCCTGACCTCACTTAGGCCTTTCCACCCCCAGTAATCTGTTCTTCTGACATATATACAATACCATCCCCTTATATACCCCTCCCCCTCCCTTATGTCTCCTTTCTAGCTTACTGGCCTCTGCTACCAAGTTTTATTCCAACTCACATACAAGTCCAAACATCTGTAGCTAGGATCCACATATTAGAGGGGACATGCAGTGTTTGGCTTTCTGGGCCTGGAAAAGAAAAGAGATGGAGTCTAGTGGAAAGTCCTTGGATAGTGGGATGATTTGAGGTGTTTCTCATGGTACCCTGGTTAGTTCTCACTACAAGGTTCTTAGAAGAGCCTGGCTTCACCTATGTCCTCTGGCTTCCTGCTTGCTGATATTGTTCATTCCAGCTCATGTCCCTACCACCATCATCCACCAGAAAATGTGTGGTGGTATGAATGTGAGATGTCCCTGATAGCTTCATGTATTTGTGACTAAGCCTTATACTTAACTGCTAGCTGGCAGAGTCTTTGGGAAGTGGAGCCTTGCTAGAAGAGAAGAGGTGTGTCACTGAGGACGGACCTTGAGTCTTATTATTCCATCCCACCGGATGTTCAGAACTAGCCCGCTCTTGATGCTGCCTCCCACCAGATGTGACAAGATGTGACATTCAGTAGTCTGCCCTGCCATGCTTCCCTTGCTATGATGAAACTTCTTTCAAAATTTTAATCCAAAATAAACCCTTTCTTTCACAAGCTGCTTCTGTTCTAGCAATGAGAAGGTAACTGCTTTGAAGTGGTTCAGCCATAGGAAGGGGGTAGATGAGAGAAACAACTGGGAAATACTGTTTAGACTGTCAGCGTCTGTGTAGTTTTCCTGCCGCTGGCATTTCATGATAGTGATGCACAATAAACTCATACTGACCCCAAGAATGTGCATGTCTAACAAGATCCTAGGGGTGTTGCTGCTGTTGAACAGAGGAACGCCACTGCTCCACAGCTTGCTCTGCACGTCCTCGTACATTCCAGAACTTCTGGTGGATTTGCTGCTGTGTACCAGAGAATTTCTACAGTCATGCTTTCAGCTTCTTGGAATTGGACCATCATTTTAAACTCACCAGTGGTCCCCAGAGGGTTTCTTTCTCTGCTCTCCTGTTTTGCCTTTCTTTCTCTCCAGCCATCTCGCTGGGTCTTTCTCTTCAGCTGCTCTATGGTATCCCATAATCCCATGCTGCCTTTAGCTTCAGTGGAAAGCTTATGTGAGATGCTATGTAATTACCAAACCTTTTCTTCCTGTAATGCACCCCCCCCCCCCGCAATGTAGTTAGTCTGTTCACTGTAGAGAACTGTTGGATGTCAGGACTAAACTGAATGGTATAATATAGGCCCAAGTGTTAATAGCTCATATTTTACCCCTTTGGGTCAACATTTTATTGCTTATTGCATGGGTGCCAAATTCTAAGATGATTACTGTACGAATAATGGTTAAAAACGTTACCCCTGTAGCTCACAGTTCAAAGAAAAAGGAAAATGAATTTCAGACAGTGGTCTGCAACCAGTAGGTAGAGATAGAGTACCTTTGATACTTCAAATGATAACTGACTAGTGAGGCCTCCTCTGGGTCCCTCAGTCTTCTCTTCCTTGGCATTATGAATTCCCCAAGGACACTGCTGCCACCTTTTTGAGACTTTGCTCTAATCAGAAGCAACTAAATTGTTGAGCGGCATTGTGAACTTCAATTCCAGGACCCTGAAAGAAATGGAATATTTCAAGTAGTACTTTCCATGTGGCCAGGACCATCTCAAGAACTTTACATGTATTAATTTACTTAACCCTCACATCAGCACATGAGCAAGGACTATTCTCCACATTCTGTAGATTACAGCTTGGGGTAAGGGTCAAGGCTTCAGTATAAAGGGACCTTTTGCTCAATGGCAGCAAACACTCTTGGCCACCTTGCCAGTCAACCCCGTGATGGATTGTGGAAAGTACAGAAAAAAACACATGGCTTTTAATCATTGTTTTAGGAAAATAATTGTAGTCTTGCTTTGCAAAATCTATTGAATTTTCAATAATAAAGAAAGTAGCTTTCAAATATGTGACTTTCAAACCACTAGACCTTAAAGTAGTCCTCCCAGGAACAATGCTTCTACCACACCCAGACTCCTTCCAAAGAATTAATGGTTTATATTACATCTTAGTAACCGAAGTAATGAGACATTTTATAAGCACAGAGCAGATTATCCAAGGAAGCACCACCAAACAAACACTGAGTTTATTCCTAGTCTAGAAACAGGCTACAGGCTACACGGAAGGTGGCAGACCAAGATTTTTAAAAATTCTTTGTAGAAAAAAAATATTCTGTCAGGTGTGGTGGTGCACGCCTTTAATCCTAGCACTCGGGAGTCTGAGGGCAACCTGAGACATAATGAATTCCAGATCAGCCTGCATAGTGTGAGCCCTGACCTCAAACACCCCCCCCCCCAAAATTATTTATTTGCAAGCAGAGAGAGAGAGAGAAAGGGAGAGGGAGAAAGAGAGAATGGGTGCACCAGGATCTCCAGCTGCTGCAAATGACCTGCAGATGCATGCGCTTCTTTGTGCATCTGGCTTACGTGGGTTCTAGGGAATCAAACCCCAGGTTGTTAGCCTTTGCAGGAAAGTGTTTTAACTGCTGAGCCAACTTTCTAGCCCGAAGAATTTTTTTCTTTGAGACAAGGTCTACCTATGTAACTAAGGTTGACCTTGAACTTAAGATCCTCTTGCCTTAGCCTCCCAAGTGCTGGGATTACAGGCATGTAGCATCACTCCTGGCTTTCTAAGATATTTTTGAGTTAAAATGAAAACAATATGGGTGCCTTGGCAAACATGCATAGTTACATTACTTTCCCCTACAGTTTTGCTACTTTTTGAGCAATGGCTCACACTCCCCTCCCCTGGAGATCTTTTAAGAACCTTTGCCCCTAGGCTAGTGCAGAACTTTAGAGAAATAGTGTCAGAACCTCTGGAGTGGGCAGGATCCAGCCATTGTCTCCCGGCAATTCCAGTGCAGTGCACTGAACTGGGGCGGGGGGGGGGGGGTTAGGATCATCTCAGGACACCTTGTAGAGATCCTAATATTTACCAATCATGAGGAGGGGGCTCTGACACAAAATAGTGATGCTTTTTTCTTCTTGTAAGAGATGAGGAAATATTAATGAGCATCCTGACATGTGCCTGATCTCCGTCATCTGGGACGCTTCAATAATTTCTACAGCAGGTAATTTAATTAACGTGATGGAAAGCCAAGCACAAAAGAGCACCCAGGACACTGTGACACTGACTGGAGGCGATGCATGATGAGACAGCAGGCCATGACATTTCAAAAGGGATACAGAATTAACAGCATGATGAGGGTTTAATGAAACTCTGATTGGATCAAGGTTCTGTTACCTTACAGGTGCAATGAATACAAATGGGGAGGCAGATGGAAATTTTATTAGTAAGGAAAACTGTAAAGTGGAGTGTGGAAAAATGTTATATGTAATTTATATATTGAAGCAGATGCTTTTAGAATAGTAGCAACAATCTATCAATAACTTGATTCAGGAACTGGTTTCGAGTTAAATTGTGTTACCTTTCAAGTATTAAAATACCATTTCTTTGAAGTGTTAACTTGGGAACTGAGCCACATTGTGAGCCAGCAATGTAGATATGAAAAAAAATTGCATTTGAGATCAGTTAAGAAATGCATTCTGGGCTGGAGAGATGGCTTAGTGGTTAAACACTTGCCTGTGAAGCCTAAGGACCCCGGTTCAAAGCTCGATTCTCCAGGACCCACGTAAGCCAGATGCACAAGGGGGCGCACGCCTCTAGAGTTCGTTTGCAGTGGTTGGAGGCCCTGGCGCGCCCATTCTTTCTCTCTCTACCTGCCTATTTCTGTATTTCTCTCTCTCAAATAAATAAATGAATAATAAAATATTTAAAAAAAAAGAAATACATTCCTTGGGTTTTCTGAACCAACCGCTATACATTCTTCTTTAATATACCTTAATGTCTATTTTTCTTGGTGGTTTGAGGAATTGAACTAAGAACCTCATGCATGCTAGACAATTGCTCTACTACTATGCTCTTCTCTAATCCCACCATACATTTTCTGAATGAGCTTTCTAGCTTCATGATGACATACAAGTAATAGTTAAGAAAGTAACTTGGGTTCAAATAACCTGGCTGCAGGTCAGTTCCACCAAAGGCTGTCTTTATGACTGTGGGTAAGTTCAGCTCATCTTGTGTCACTGTTTCCTCAATTGTACACTGGGATAATTAAAGAGTCTGCCACAGAGAGTTGTGAGGAGAAATGACGTGCTTTTAGAATTCTTATTTATTTATTTATTTATTTATTTATTTATTTATTTATTTATTTTTATTGACAACTTCTATATTTACAGACAAAAAAACCATGATATTTCCCTTCCCTTCCCCCCATTCCCCTTCAGAACTCCACTCTCCATCATATCCCCTCCCTCTCTCCATTAGTTCTCTTTTAATTTGATGTCATCATCTTTTTCTCCTATTATGAAGGTCTTGTGAAGATATTGCTAAGCACTGCAAGTTCATGGATATCAAGGCCAATTTCTGTCTGGACAGTTGCATTGTAAGGAGTCGTACCCTTCCTTTGGCTCTTACATTCTTTCCACCCCCTCTTCCGCAATGGACCCTGAGCCTTGGAGGGTGCTTAGACTGAGGGCTGCAGAGATGGCACTTGCCCTTAAAACCTAATGACTGAGTACTCACACAAAGCCAGATGCAAAAGTAGCACATGCATCTTCAGTTTATTTGTAGTGGCTATAGGCCCTAGTGTGCCCATTCTTTTTCTCTTTCTCTTTCTGTTTCTCTTTCTCTGCCATGCAGAGATTACATAGTGAATTCTTGGTTGGCCTAGGCTAGAGCAAGACCCTACCTTGAAAAACCAAAAGAAGGGCTGGAGAGTTGGCTTAGCAGTTAAAGCATTTGCCTGCAAAGCCAAAGGACTCAGGTTCGATTCCCCAGGAACCACGTTAGCCAGATGCACAAGGGGGCACATGCATCTGGAGTTTGTTTGCAGTGGCTGGAGGCCCTGGTGTGCCCATATTATCACTCTCTCTCCCTCTTCCTCTGTCAAATAAATAAATTTTAAAAAATAAAAAATTATTTAAAAATAAAAAGAAAAGGAAAACAAAAAGAAAAAGAAAAGAAAAGAAAAAAATACACAAATTCCTAGACTGAAGCCTGGTGCACAGTATCATGTGTATGTTGACCTTTCTTATTACAAGGATGAAGAACTGGATTTCTGGATCCTCCGCTTCTCATTCCGTATTAATCCTCTGTGTTTGTTGTTTCTTTAAGGCAGTTTCACAGTTAATTAGCACCTCTATGTTATCTGGAATGACAGAAATAAGCACAGAAAATCAAGATCATCAAGTTTGGTACTAATTATCACCTAGTTAACTTATAAAAAGGATAAAGACATTAACAAACATGAGATGGCAGTTCATCTGTAGATTTCATTCATCTGTGTTCTCTCGAGACTGCAGTGCTCCAAACTTACCTGTCCATGCGGTTAACTAAAGGCTGGCCATCAACAGTTTTGGTTCATAGCCTTGAATATACATGAGAGTCTTATGAGAGAGTCTTTGGGGATGCTTCTTTTATTTTTTTTTTTAATAAAAATATATTGTCTTGGCCTTACTTCAGGTCAGTGTCATTGGAATCTTTATGGTGCTCTTTCATGTTTTGTTTGTTTTGTTGTTAGTTTAGGAATCTTCACTGTGATCCTATCACATGGCCAGAGTTAATAAAGATTGATCTAGAGGAATGCTGCCTGGCTTCAGCAAGTCCGGGGGAGGGATTGTTGTGATTTTATTTGCCTGCCATGGACATTTGGCTCCTGGCTCTTGAGTAAATGTTCTATGGAAAATCCCTACGCTGATACAGATAGATGCTGGAAGCCAATCAAAATGACCTCACTTCCCTACTCAGACCCTCAGGGTGGCAGATAAATCCAACCCCGTCCCCACCAACATCCCTGACAGCCTTTGCTTCTGAGGTGTAATAGTGATCCCCAGATCACTTGGAGCTCTGCAGAGAAATCTAAACACACCAGTTTTGCCCTACAGCTGTTGCAGGAGATCTACACAATAGAGGAGAAACAGTATCTTTCCTGTGTGCTATTTTTCAATTAATAATGGTTTTTTTCATGATTACAAAAGAAATGCATGTTCATTGTAGCCAATTTAGAAAATAAATGAAGGCATACAGAAATGATCAAAACCGTCTTTAAATCCCCTCAGTCAACTACCAGGAAACAGTTGGGCCGATGTAACCAGAGTTCAAGACAAAGGCCAGGCTGTCTCCATACACAACAAGAAGTCCCTAGTGGAACTATGGGAGTTGAACCTGGTAGAGATGGATTGGCAGAAGGACATGTGGAGTGAAAAGGAAAGGCAGGCTTAGATAGCCCTAACAGGGGCTCTTGTGAATGAAAATCTGTGTTCAAACTACAGACTTTGGAAGCAAAATTATGAGACATTAGTAATTTGAATGAAGTTGTTTTTGTGATCAGTACTTGAGTCTGAACTTTCTCATTGAAACATCTTGTCCATCAGAGGGATTTTAGAATTTTACAGTATTAAGAGACACCAGATAGTTAAGAGATTGCTAGCTTTTTCTTCCAAAAGGAAGGAAATTAAAAAAAAAAAAATCTCAGCCAAATGACAGTAGAAAATAGAACAAAATTAAGTTGCTTTTGTGATTAGATACATCAAAACACACTTATAGGAAGCACACGGTTCCATGGAGCCCCCTGAACATCCAAGATCAAGTTGTTGCAAAATGTTTTCCCCAGAAACAAACAAAAATTATAACTGGATATATAGGTAACAAATCTATAAACTAGTTAAATATACGAGAATATCTGATGCTTATTTTTTAAAAAGGTTACTCCATATAATCAGTTTATTGGAAAGGTACAATATTACATATAATTCTATTAGAAAATGGAAATATTCCTAAGGGAATTTTATGTTTTTTTCTATCACAATATAATGTTGAGAGTAAATATTTCTTTTATCTTCCATATGTATTAATTTATGCAGAGGATTCCAGTCTCCTTCAAACTTCCAGTCAATTTGATGATAATGTAATTTCACAATACTAGGAATTCCTTTCTTGTGATAGGATCCAAGTGGAATAGTTTTAGATTGTTGCAGGTGGTAAGGAGTGGGCCATTGTAAATGTGTGTCAAAGAAAAGTTCCCCTAGCATCACGACAAATATTTTTAAAGTAAACCAGATAAACTGTGCTGTGTTTTTATGATAACCTTATTTTCTGATTCTTCATTTAACAGCAGCTCTCGAATATTGACTTTAAATGATATGTGGAGAAACTGAAGCCTCCTCTAATTCCCATTTAACCAGATATAAGAGTGGCGAGTGAGCCCCTCCATTCTATTGTGGTTGCTAGATGAGAGCTACTTGTGGGTGTCTGCCTATGTTAAATTAAATAGAAAATTATTCAGCATATCTCTTTTCATAGTATCTTTGCTTCATTCATGCATACAGTTAATAATTCGCTCTACAAATTAAATAATTCATAATGAGCCTAATTCTTATCTCTTCTAAGTTCAGCTTCATTAGCATTAAAGATTACTGGAGCCGAGCTGTCTGTCAGGTGAAATCATTGTAGTGATTCACAAACATTTTGTTTGTCATGGAATTTGGTTTCTAACTTAAGCAATTTGAGTCAGGCAACACAAAATTTGGAGGAAAATAATAAGGAACACTTAAAACATGACTTCAGAGACCACAGAAGATGAACTTGGCATTGTTACTAGTTCTGGAAAGTAAGGAAGCGTGAAAGACAGAAAGACTAGGAGTAAAAGAGTGAAGAGGAAGGAAGGAAGGAAGAAGGAGAAGGGAAGGGAAAGAGGGAAGGAAAAGGAAGGGAGGAATAGAGGGAGGGAAGGAGGGAAATAAAGGGAAGGGAAGAAAGGAAAGAAAAAGAAGAAGGGAAAGAAGGAATAAGGGTTAAAAGGAAGGAAGGGAGGAAAAATAAGGGAAGGAAAGGAAGAAAGAAAGGGAGGAAGGAAGGAAGAAAACCAGGAAGGAAGGCAAGCAGGCAGGCAAGCACAATGATGGCTCATGTTAAAGAGACACAGGAACGGCCTGAAAGCACTCATGATCAATGCTGGAACAACTGAGAACAACAATCCCCCCAGAAGAGTGAAATGGACTTAGATCCCAAAGTTTTAATAAATATGCATGAGTCCATAAATAAGTGATTAAGATAAGAGGTTCATCTGCATAGCAGATGCACCATAAATAACCAACTTGGTTCTCTGCCATCAGGGAGATGGGGCACAGCTCCGCTCCCCTTAGTGTGTTGTCTTCTTAACAATGAGTCCTGTATGGAAAGGGGAAAAGAAACTTCCCAGTTTTGAACCTGGACAAACTGCACTTCAGTCGGGCAATAAGACCCACACCAACACTAATGTCCTTTTATTGTCTGTTTGTGTTTATCATTGTTTTCGAATACTTCCTAACTTTCATATGTCTGTGATGACACGGTGACCATGGCATGATAGTCTCATCTCCTTCAGATAAGCTCATAACCCAAGTCTAATCACGAGATAAACTTCAGGTAGGCCCCACGGAGAGGAATTCTACAAATTCCTGGCCATTACTTCTTTTTTTTTTCCTTTGGTTTTCAAGGTAGGGTCTCATTCTAGCCCAGGCTGACCTGGAATTAACTATGTAGTCTCAGGGTGGCCTTGAACTCACAGCGATCTTCCTACCTCTGCCTTCCAAGTGCTAGATTAAAGGTGTGCAACACCACGCCCAGCCTCCTGGGTTACTTCTAAATTCCTTCAGTCATGAAAAACAGGGACAGTCTGAGAAAATACCCCAAGGTAAGAGATAGCTCAGGTGACATCACTAAATGTAATGTGTATCTTAGTACACACAAAAATACTAGATTAAAACAAAGAAGATCTGAATAAAATATGCACCAGTATATATAGTAATGAATCAGTATTGGCGCATTAATTGTGATGACTATGCCATCCTATAAACAGGGAAAGATGTACATGGAAAACTTTGTGAGTAGTGGTCTATACAGGAGTTCTGCAAATCTAAAACTGCTTTAAAATAAAGAGTATGTCAAATGAATTTAAACCTTTTGGACTGTGAGTGGAATGAATGCAGTTTGAGCTACAGCTTCTGAAGAGGGAAGGCTGGGGTCACAAGACCCAGAGTGTGGTTCCCAGTGAGACTAGAAGACAGAGGACTGATGGAGCCAGGAAGAATATGACACCGTGGAGAAGCAAAGGTAGGGCATGGCCATATAGTGATGTTTCAGAACTATTTTGTTCCACATGTGAGAAGTATTCTCCCAAATTAAGAAGAATAAGAAGCTCCAGAGGAACGTCAAATAATTAAATATGCATTATAGTAAAGAAATCTCATTATTTAAAGGTGGAGCATTAGTAAAGTGCTTATTTTTAATGTTTTATTTTTATTAATTTTTTGAGAGAGGGAAAGAGAGGGAGAGAGAGAGAGAGGGAAGGAGACCAGAGAGAGAGAATGGGTGCGCCAGGGCTTCCAGCCACTACAAATGAACTCCAGATGCATACACTCCCTTGTACAACTGGCTTATGTGGGTACTGGGGAATCGAACCAAGGTCCTTTAGCATCACAGGCAAGCACCTCAACCACTAAGCCATCTCTTCAGCCCCTAAAGTGCTTATTTTTTATTTTGAAGTCCAGGGCAAGGGACATCATGGGGAGG